>CAUYUD010129257.1:0-37559 GCA_963575295.1 Alouatta caraya
CTGTCCAGCCTGCCACCACTGGACTGCTCTTTGTGTAAGTCCCCTCAATAAACCCTGCATCTTGTTCATTGGCTCTGGGTCTGTTCTTCGGCCTCTTTTTACTATCTATCTATCTATCTATCTAATCTATCTATCTATCTAGATGCAGAAAAGGTATTACAGACTAGTGAATAATCATAAGCAACAGCCCAGTGATAAGAAAGACCTTGCCCTATTTGGAAGGGTTGACATGACCCACTGTACTGCAGCAGACAGTTGGTATATAAGAATACTGAAAAATCAGATTTGAAAGATGAGTGAGAACCACAGAGGGAAGCTGTTGAATGCCAAGCCTAAGCATTAGGAATTTACGCTGCAAGCGGTGGAGAGCCTTGGGAGTGTTCTGAGCGTGGTAGTGAGTTGCACATGCTGGAGAGTTGGAAGTCCAACACCCCAAGTAGGAAGGAGAAAAAGACTATAAACATATTGTCTCTCCCTCTACTAGCCCAGATTTCAGAAAACATTTTACTTTCATTCTAAGCTTTTTCTTTGCCACATGAAAGCCAACACATCCAACAGAAGGTCTCAAAAACACAGATGATGCATCTCCTGTTTTCAGTGCCCCCTCTAAGAAACAGTAGCCCTCTAATCTCATTGAATTCTGGCTTAACTTTGAACTTGCCATTCAAAATAAAACCCAGTGATTGACTATTTCATGGTGCTATTTAAAAAGTCAGAGGAATGTTAATGATTCTTAACCTGCATAATGAGTTCTATAAAGGAAAGGAAAGGTCAACAGGTACAACTGAGAAGAGAAAGGAAGTTGTCTAGTGACCACAGTGAAAGTTCTGGAGGATGCCTACAATGGGTATTAAAAGACCCTAGAAGGATCTGAGCAATTCAATTTTAGCATAATAATGTGTGAGTGCTTGAAGACTGAACAGCAGTGCTACTTAACATCAGAATCTTTAATTTTCTTTAATGACCTTCAGATAATAGGAAAAAACATAAAATTTTCAGAGGTTCTGTGGCTGTTGAAAACAGACTCTGATCATAATATTCATTTTAATAAGTACCCAGGTGATTCTGATAAAATCAGAATCAAATCCACAGAAATAACACTTAGAAAAATTCTGGTTTGCCCTTCACATGTTTTAGATCCTCACAAAAGCCATTTTACAAATATTTTATATACAGGGAATCATAGACTTAGATTAAAAGATGCAAGGATCACAGCTTCTGAGTGGTTCTGCTGTATCTTAAAGCCATGTCTTCTAATCCAAGTACTAGTTCTTTATCCGCAGTCCTCTAATTTATATATAATGAAACTAAATTCATAGTGGATTACTTAATGCCAAAAGTTAAATCAGTCTCAATTCCACAATTCAAACATACATTACAAGAGTCACAAAGACATGCCATCTTCGTCTGCAGTTCACTTACAAATTTCCCCAGATTCATGACTCCATTGGCCATGATCCAGCATTACTAAACATGAAAAACCTACGTTTTTGCTATAAAAGCAACACCACTGTATGTGCAAAACCATTGCACTATGTATGCAAAACTTAAGTTTTGCAGTGATTCACCCTGATTGCCTCTGAAGTCTTTGAAGGAAAGCAAATGTGGTATTTTGCTTATTTGTTTTTGTTATGATTTCAGAAACACAGTAGGTTTATCTGTGGTTTGAGATGGGGTATCACCACGGGAGCTGGAGCTGAAGACAGAACAACTGAGGGGGTCTATGTTAGTCTCTTTCTTATTTGAGGCCAGTAACTTCACCTCTGAGCCACAGGAAACTCTTCCTTGAATGGGGTCTGCTTATCTATCTACCAGGATAACCTAGACAAGAAGTCTGACTTGGCTTCAACTCCCACCTCATCCTTTGATGTCTCCTCAGAAATTAGGTTTTCAATATATATTTTAGCAAACAGCAGAGCTCCTTTTTTCAAAAAGGTTATTTGAATGAAACAGATAAAAGTGGGGCTTCTCCTGTTGTAATTATGCCATAACACAGGCTCTGAGGTGGTTCCCGGGGGAGTCTTTGGAAATGTTTACAAATCTGAGAAGCACAAGGGTAAAACTTCCAAGACCTCAAATTCCAGGAGTATGTGGAAAGTAGTATGAGCCTGAGAAGACCCGGGGGACCACTGGTTTCAGTTTCAACCAGTAGCTTTAGTTACCCACTAGAGTAACTTTCCACGGATCACATCTCTTTTGCTAAAGCTATGTTTTATATTATAGAATAACCAACAATTAGCAAAAGTGATTTCTAAGGTGTATTTCAGCTATTTTATCCCACATTAGAAGTTATAATTCAGAGCTGAAGTCAGTACTAGGGCTTAAAAAAAAATCTCACTAGATTGTAAGCTTCATGAGGGCATCTGCATATGTGTGCCTAGCACTGGCCACGTGATAAGCAAGCCAAAACCACAATAAAAAATAGCCTCGGCCAGACACAGCAGATCACACCTGTAATCCCAGCACTTTAGGAAAGCCGAGGTGGGTAGATCACCTGAGGTCAGGAATCCAAGAACAGCCTGACCAACATGGTGAAACTTCTATGAAAAATACAAAAAAAATTAGCTGGGTGTTTTGGCGGGCACCTGTAATCCCAGCTATTCAGGAAGCTGAGGCAGGAGATCACTTGAATCCGAGAGGTGAAGGTTGCAGTGAGCGAAGATCGCGCCATTGCACTCCAGCCTAGGCAACAAGAGCAAAACTCTGTCTCAAACTTCCCCCCTCCACCACCAAAAATACAACAACAGCCTCAGTGGCTTTCATAATGTAAAACACAGATGGCACCAAAATCATTTATATTTGATTTGGAAATGTATCTTAGATTTAGCTTTATTTTATCAAAGAATTCTTAAAGAATGTTTTGGAGTGTGTGTTGCATATCACTAAAACCTTTGGTATGTTTAAATTATATCCCATCATGTTTAAAATTTGATATTTATAAGCATTTAGTTAACGTGTGTGTGTGTGTGTGTGTGTGTGTGTGCATGCACACAGATAGACATACATACTAGCACAATGCCTTATGCATGACAACTACTGAATAAATATTTGATGGATTATAAAGACATGTGTGACATATCAATATATAGGTATGCTCATGTAGCCACATGTCTGTCTGTGAGTGTGTATACGCGTATATGTGTAATTATTCAATTCTGACTTCTAAATGTGCCCAACTATAGTTAAGTGAGAAAAAAGCCAGATTAACTGATCCATTTTACAATAAGTCTTTTACTCAATACCTATCTGACACCTTTTAGAAAGCCATGATAAATGATTAATGAGTGCTTAAAGTACAAATGCATGTTTTGTTTCTGGCTATTTATTTAGATAGCCCATTTTAGCTTCTAATCAAGACATAAAGTAATACATCCAACACTGCAGGCTTACACTTTGAAAACATTGGAGGGAAAATGCCCTGGTGCATAGGCCTCCTCTCACACAGGCATACATGCACATACTTACAGACTGACAGGTTGGTGCCTGCCCTTCCTGTACTTATATAGACAGTCCATTATGATTTTAGAATGAAGAGCAATTGGCATGTTATCAAAATAATTTTTAATGTGCAAATAATCACCCACCCTAAATTAACACTCAGTCTCCACGTGAAGAGATATTTGTTTTGATGCCTCCATGATAAGTAAGTGGCAAGACATATCCTTAACAATGGACATCTTATTTCCAGTTTGAGCCCTAGTTTTCTTCGCCTATCACATGCCACACCTCATCTCACACTTCACATCTAGAAATTCCGGAAGTGGATTTCCTGTAGTCCCCCTTCTACTTTCCCTTTTTGAACATGACGCACACTTCAATGTTCCATTAAGCTGCGCTATGCTTCTCCACGTCAGTACATCTTCTGATTCAGATTAGGTCTAGTTTCTTGCACTCTAGCACAAATCCTCATGAATGGTGCCTTTGCCAGGTTCGTTTTGGCCCTGAAAATTGAATACTTACACCCAAAGGGTCAGAAGATGCTCTACAATGAAGATCAACATGACATGATGAAAACCAATACCTTAAAAGACTATGTCTAAAGGCTGAAGAATGGAGGAGACTTTTCCAAGTTCATATAGTAAGATTGATTTGAAGGGCCTGGGTCTTCTCATTCCTAAATTGACAGCAACCTACTTTTTGGAATTTAAAAATATCAGTAAATATGCCTGCATTTAAAAAAACAAAACAAAACAAAAAACAGTTTTCTCGTAAAGCAGAAGCAATAGGTAGCTCTTCATTAATTTAGCAGGTTACTCCAAATATTATCCCACCGCCAAAGAAAACTACTGTTATTCGCCAACAAGCAAACCTCCTAATTTCTAGTGGTCTTTTTCTTGTCCTCTCTCTCTCTCTTTTACTCAAATTAATCTAATTACTGCAAGTGCTAAATTCTATTCTCATTGACAATTTTGAGGAAATGGGGCAAAACATTTGATTCCACCCTCAGCTCCTCTCAGTGTCTGTGACTAGCATCCCACCATCCAGATGGGTTTCCAAAGCTGTATAATCAGAAGCTGGCTAACTCTACGTATGCTGAATTCTTTTAGGAAACTCTCTGGCAAAAAGGAAAATGAATTGAGTTACTTGAGAAAACTCGAGTATATACCTTCTCATTCAACCCGTGTGGTTAATTGCTGTAATGCCTTGTTCTAATTCACACAAGGGTCAGCAAACTAAGACCCATATGCTAAATTCATCTCACTGCATAAAGGTTTATTGGAACACAGCAATGCGTCTATTTTTGTGTATTTTCTGTGGCCACTTTCATGCTATAATGTCAAAGTTAAGTAGTTGTCATTCTATGGCCCCCAAATACTAAAATTTGGCCCTTTCAGAAAAAAAAAAAAATATTCCTCGTTTATAATCTTGCAATTCCTGCCTTTTCGTATTAGATGAGCCGTGTACCAATGGGTCAAGGTTCCTGAGTTTTCTTAACCAGTTTAGTCTGTTTAAAAGATATATCTGTCAGGGTGCAGTCAGGAAATAAAGACTCACAGCAAGTAGTTTATTAAAAGAGATTTAATACAGAAAGAGTTATAGATCTGGGGAAAAAAAAAAACAAAACTCAGAACATGGAATTGACTGCCTCAGAATGACACTACTACCCCTAGGACTGAGTGACAAAGGAAGGGGTGGTTTTACCAGCCACAGCCTATGAGCAGGGATCTGTGAGGAGGACTCACTGAGTGGGAGCTTCAACCCTAGAAGGAAGATTGAACAGCATGAGTTGGAATCACAAAGACCCGGCCACTAGTCCAGTTACCACCAAAGCAGAGAGAGAAGGAGAGGACACCCTGGTTTCTTCTTTCCTGGTTTCACTCTTATCTCAGTGTCTCACTTTAGTCAAGCCCAGTGGAAATTTAGGAGCCAGGAAGACTTGAGAAATGCAGTTTTCAGGAGTCAGATTTCTGCAAAATAGAGCAGAGCAGGCAAAGAAGTGGAGGGAACATGACAAGTGCGGCTGGTATATGATTTTGGACAAGACACTTCAGCAATCTAGGGTTTCAGCTCCATCAGGTGCAAAACTGAGAGGCCGTTTATTTGTTGTAAAGTTATTACACGGACTTCCCTAAAACAACATATTCTAGCACACGTAATGTGTAAGCCCAGTAGACAGCAGATGCTGCATTTGCCTGTGAACACTGTTCTTGGCAATACTTTTCCAAATTGTCTCTCCTGTTTTCTTCCGAGCCCACTTCCTACCCTTCAACGCTTCCTTGCTCTGATGACAGCTATGATCACTTGAACATCTACTCACAGACTAAGCCTCCCACACTTAGTATGTACCATCTTATGGCTCATTAGAGTAAATAACAATCTTACAGTTATTGAGCATTAACTTGAAGACAGGCCTACAGTTACTTTCGTTCCTGTTTTTATTGGTTTGGGTACTTGAAGCCTCTGGATTAGGCCTTTGAATCAGAGGTAGCCTCTTTGCTGTTGTAGTTTGTATGTTTATTTTTGTGAATTGCCAGAACTTCATTTCATTAGGACTAGCATGCAGCTTTCATTTCTATCATTTTTGTCTTTTTTCTATGACTGGATCAGAGATTAAAATTGAAGATTTAAATCACAAACAAGTAATAGGGATCCTTCTTCCTGCTGAGAGAGATATTGATAAGCTATTATATTTCTGAACACCCAAATCATTTCACACTCTAGATGTCAAGGTTCACTATGTGCCAAAAAAGTTCTTTTTATTATTTGTTAGATGTTTGCAAATTTACTAGATCCCTTTGGTCAGCTCAAGACTGGTTAGGAAGACTCAAATGAACTAGCCACTATGACTTAATGGGAAAGTGCAGTCCTCATGGGAGGCACACATTTCCAGGGAGGCTAAGAGCATAAAGACATTTATTCTATCTTTAATGGTGAGCAGGACATTCAAGAAAGACTGGCAGACAAACTTTGTGTTGGAAATGAACATTTTAAAAATGAGACTTACTCATCTTGAGACAGAAAGAGAAAGTATTATTCCAGGTTGAAATAATAGCATAGGCAAAAGTACAAAGGTAGGATTGGGCATAATTTGTTGAAAAAATGATGAGCAACCTGACATAACTGGAAACAAGCTCTACTCTAGTTTCGTTCTTCTGTTTTCTCAATGACTCCGGTTCTACAGTTATCTTGTCATTTTAAGAGCAATCCCACTTGGTTTTCTAAGCTCTTAGGGAAGAAATAAATAGAAGGGAATAGATAGGAGATGAGATTTATATTTGACACTTCCAATATCCAAGTCCTGGTCATATTAGATGGATTCATAGAAGGTTCTCCTGCTCTTTCCCTTTACTTTCAGCCCCACATATCTAAATGGCTGTGTTGAACACTCCTGAGTTTGATGTGTCTCTTTCTCTTCATTACATGCTTCTCTAATTTCTGGGAGTGGTGCTCTGCTTGTGTCCCTGTTTCTAACCCAGATCTTCTTTAGAATCTTGACCGTCATATTAGATGGGTTTTGTTGAGATCTCCAAGACTCAAAGCAATGTCTCCATTCTCTTATCTAATTAACATCCATTTTGGAAGTGTAGAAAGAACTTTTGTTTGGGAGAAACATTTCTATGTGGAAATCTATGACAGAAATGAATTTGATTAAGATCTCTTTCTCTCTCTCTTCTGCTCTCTCTTTCTCTCTTCCTCTGCCTTGCTCCCACTGCCCCTCACTTCCTCCTCATTCTCACTTTCATTCTGTCTTTTATTTGAAATTCAGCAAAGATTCACTCATACTCCTAGAGGCTTAAAGCTTTTTTCCCCCGACTCCTTCAGGCCCATTTGAGGAAACACATTAGAACTTAAAGAGAAACTCATTGAAAATATTTGGGAGTTGGCTTGGATGAAATCCTTGTTCTTGTATTAACTTGATGTTTCATTATCCTTATGGATATTCCAAACATTTTAATGAAATTCAAAAGGATTAATATGGCTAGTAAAGTCAATCAGTAAGTTAAAATCTATGGTGTGCTATCTATCCACTTATCTATCTAAATTGTTTAGGTAGTAATAATAAAAATATGAGAAGACAATTATTGTGCTTATTTTCTCCAGGAAATATAAATATAAATAAATAAATAAATATAAAAATATATATATTTATATTTATATATTTTCTCCAGGAAACATAAATATATATATATGTACATATACATATACATACATATATATTTATGTTTCCTGGAGAAAATGACACTCTAAGTTCTAATGTGTTTCCTCAAATGGGCCTAAGGAGTCAGGGGGGAAAAGGCTTAAGCATCTAGGAGTATGAGTGAACCTTTGCTGAAAACAACCTACTATCTACTGAAGCTACTATATGCTAGTGATATATATATTCATATATATATATATGTGTGTGTGTGTGTGTGTGTGTGTGTGTGTTTCTTTAGAGCTCAAGGCCTTTCAAATAATCTCAATAAATCTTTTTCTTGTATCTCAGTGGTCAATCAAATAAAATGATACCTCCTAAAAACTGTCCTGGGTCTTAATTACAGCCAGATTAGTGGTAAATTGGAACTAATGCCTTTCACAGTCAGATAATATGTCACAGTTGGCAGACACAAGGTGCAGGGTACCTGCTTCCTTTGCAATCTGTGTCATGTTGATCTGAGGCCTGTTTTTGAGCTTGGAGCTTTAATTTTGGCTGTTTGTCCATAGATGTGTGAAAAATAACACATGTAAGCATTCTCCCAGGGAATATAAATTGAAATTTCATGTAGAAAATGGAATTTGCTATCTCAGTTTTACCCTGGACTTTCCTGGATTCTCCAATTGTGCATGTAAATGTGGCCTTACCTATAGGTTCAGCTCCATCTGAATTCCTGGTCCTAGTGTAATGACTGTCAAGGCCTGGTCAAGACAAGAAGAACATATATATATATATATATATATATATATATATATATATATATGTTCTTTGAGATTATATGGTATATAATCTCAAAGTTTTGGTATCTCCTACCATGGCTGAAGCAAATATAAAAGGTAGTAAAAACAAAAAACAACCTACTATCTGTTGAAGCCACTATATCCTGGTGCTATATATATTCATAGTTAATTCTCATATAATACAAAGAAGAATGTGCTGTTATCTTCATGTAAAGAAAATGCACGTAATCTTTGTTCACGTGGGTTGCTATAAGAAAACACTTTAAGAGGAGTAATTTATAAGGGCACTAATTCCACTCAGGGGGGCTCTGCCCTCAGGATCTCATCATCTTTCGAAGCCCCACCACCTAATACCATCACTTTAGTTATTAGGTTTCAACATAGAAATTCTGAAGGGACACAAATATTCAGAGAACAGCACCATGATGAATGAATTAAAGCTTAGTGGGATTAGGTAAATACCAGTTCACATCACCAGTAAGAAAGGAATAAGGATTGAAATCTGAGTCTGATTCCAAGGATACATTTCTCCCCAACAGAATATTCTGCCCCATGACTCAGAATCCTTGGTCCTCTTTAACTTGACCAAGTTCAAATAAAGTGCTGCTTCTCTAAAAAGGAGCAGAGTAGAACTTTTCCTCTCCAACATAGGTAGAGCTTTGCCGAAAACACCATATATGCACCTTGTAGATCCTTGTAAGTTAAACATTGTTATTCCCCTTTTACAGATAAAAAAAAAGCTGAGGCTCAGAGTACTTAAGAAAATCCTAATGAATTACATTAAGTGTAGGTCCCTAACTTCATTGACTATTTGATTCTAGTGTTACTCTGTTTCCATTCCACCTCACTGAACTTCATCAGGGATGTGCTGTTATTAAAGGTTTTTTAAGAGTTTGTTACTTGATCTGATTTATTTTTGTTTTTGCCAGAAAGTAGCAAATCAACTAAATTCAAGGACATTTTTGCCATCTCCAAAACACAGCCTAGAGAATCTAGGCCATATTCAGATTGCTTTCCTCAGAGGACAGAAGTCTTACAACCCATTACTCACACAATCGCAGTGGGAGACATTTATAGCTTTAAGTGTAAGGAAGGGTAATTAAAATGTTGTTGGTATGCATTTTTCTTCATTTCCGAGAGTTTGCTATATACATACTGTGCCGTGGGCATCTTCTGTTGCCCTGCAGGATATATGAGCATCCTAATTTGTTTGTGCTATGATTTTGCTTGGAATTTTGATGAACTGCAATAGAATCTTTGGGCTCTGTGCTCTGTTTGGGGGCTGTGGGCACAGCTCCCCCAGGCATTCACAGCCAACCCACAGCACTTACGAAGAGTGACAACTCATTTTTATTCAACTCTTCTCTGATTCTTCACAAAACTCTAAAACAGCTGAGGCCTTCAATTCTTCAGGCCCCAAGTTTTTCTCTGTTTTCCAGATGTAGTTGTTTGTTGTGGACTGAATTGCGTCTCCCTTCATATGTTGAAGTGTAAATTCCCAATGTGACTGTATTGCAAGTTAGAGATTTTATGGCCATCATTAAAATTAAATGAGGTCATAGGGTAGTATGACTGGTGTCTTTATATGAAGAGAAAGAGACAGGAGCACTTACTCTGTCTCCACACTCACACAGAAGAAAGGCCGAAAGAAGATGCAGTGAGAATGTGGCTGCCTACAAACTAGAAGGAAAAGTCTCATCGGAATCTGAATTTGTCAGGACCTTGATCTTGGATATCGAGCCTCCTGAACCATGAGAAAATGCATTTCTGTTGTTTAAACCACTGAGTCAGTGGTATTCTATTATGGCAGCTGATGTAAATTAATTCAGTGTCTATATCCTTTTCCAATAAAGAACCTATTTTTATGCCCTCATTAATAATAATTCTTTATTGTATATGACATCATGACTTCTTGATGACCCAGCTCAGCCTCCCCTCCTCTAAGAAGCCTTGGGGTTCTTCCTAGGCTGGGTGACTTGGCCTTTTACATGTTCTCCACAAAGCCTGGCACAGAATCTTTTCAGTTTACCTCCATGGACAGTAGTTGGAGTGATTTGTTTTCAAATATTTATCCTCCATTAAACTATGACCTCTTATAGGTGCAAATAAGATTTTGCTCCTTTTCAAATCCCCAATGTAAAAAAAAAAAAAAGAAAGAAAGAGAAAAACATCGGTTGGCACATTACAGCACTCAGTAAGTGTGAACAAATAAATGAATTTACATTTTTGCTTTTAATCCCCACAATGAGAAATATTCCATGTAAAAAGTAAAAATAATGTTAAAAATTAATTCATAGAAGAGATTAGATATTGCTTGCTAAAGATCACAGAAAATAAATACTTACATGGATACTTAAGCCAGAACTATAGACTTTAACCCCTTGTCCTTTTTCTGCTCCTTCATTGTAAGCTGTGTTGAATAAAATTTCTGAAACTAATTCTTACTATGCTGTAAATGGTTCACAAACACTGTGTGAGGGTGATTACTTGTAGTTGGATGAGGGAATAACATCACTAATTGCAATAAAATAATGTAAAAGTTAGCTTTTTTTTTACAACTGTAAAATATGGATAATAATAACACCTCGGCCAGGCGTAGTGACTCACACCTATAATCTCAGCACTTTGGAAGGCCAAGGTGGGTGGATCACAAGGTCAAGTGATGGAGACCATCCTGGCAAACACGGTGAAGCCCCACCGTCTCTACTAAAAGTACAAAATTAGCTGGACGTGGTGGTGCACAACTGTAGTCCCAGCTACTCAGGAGGCTGAAGCAGGAGAATCACTTGAACCCTGGAGACAGAGGTTGCAGTGAGCTGAGATTGCACCACTGCACTACAGCCTGGTGACAGAGTGAGACCCCTTCACAAATAATTAATTAATTAATTAATTAAAAATTAATATCACCTCTACATAGCTCTAAAGTGTGTTGTATGAACAAGTGACATAAATAATGTAAAATATTTTTATTTTCTATTTTCTGAATATGTCAGGCAACTATAAAATCTAAAATTGTAGGAGTTACCTTAGATAATCTCTAAGCCTCTTCTGCATGGAAAAGTCTAAGATACAGTTACTTTCTAAAACATAA
Organism: Alouatta caraya; assembly: GCA_963575295.1. Classification (NCBI taxonomy): domain Eukaryota; kingdom Metazoa; phylum Chordata; class Mammalia; order Primates; family Atelidae; genus Alouatta; species Alouatta caraya. The sequence goes on from CAUYUD010129257.1 coordinate 11,468, forward strand.
TTGTTGATAGACCTGGAGTGTTTGATATGTTTATCCTAAAGAAAGATGAAATAATTTTAAGCATTGCTCTAAGATCTACTTCAAAAATCACTGTATTTGTTAAATCCCTGAGAGGTTTTCCACTACCCCAAGACACCAAGTTCAATATCATAGCACACAGCCTTCATGGTTCAGCAGTCTCTTAAATCTAAACTGTATCTCCCAAAAGACTTTTCACCCATCACTTAGTTTATACTTTAGCACTACTCAAGCTCTGAGAGAGTCACGCAACACACCAGACTATTCTATGACAAATTTACACAAGAATTCTCACTTCTCCATAGTATCTAACACAGATAGATATTCTATGTAAAACACAGAAAGTTTTATTGGGAATGTCATTCATTCTTTATGTCTCATTTCACATATTACTATTCAGGAAAATCAAGAATTTCTCCCTCTGCAAGTCATACATACTACTATTGTGATACTTACAGTTTTATATCAATCTTTCTTTTTTCCTGCCACTCATTGCCTATTTATCTAGATCAGGGCTCCCTCCCCTTAGTCTTCTTGTGTTGGACTGTCCTGTGCTTTAGAGGATTTTTTAGCAGCATCTCTGACTTACCCACTAAATGCTGGTAGCATCCTTAGTGGTGACAAATAAAAAATATCTCCAGATTTTTCTGGTGCCTTTCTGAGAACCACTGAGTTAGGAGCATCCATAGACAGGCATAAGCACTCGAACACACCATTACAGAGGTGTGTGGTAAGCTAAATAATTCCCTCTACCCAAAAAAATGTTTATGTCTTAATGCCAAGGAACAATGCCTATTTTATTTTACATGTCAAAAGAAAACTTCATAGATGCGATAAGGATCACTGGAGCACTCAGACTCATGAAACAAATTGCTAGACCTAAAGAGAGAGCTAGACAGCAATACACTCGTATTGAAGAACTTCAGCACCTAACTCACAGCATTAGAAACATGGTCTACACAGAAAATTAACAAAGAAACATTGGAATTGGCTGGGTGTGGTTGCTTGCACCTGTAATTCCAGCACTTTGGAAAGCCAAGGTGGGTGGAACACTTGAGTCCAGAAGCTCAAGACCAGCCTGGCCAACATGGCAGAACCCGATCTCTACTTAAAAAAAAAAAAAAAAAAAAGCCAGGAGTGGCAGCGCACACCTGTAATTCCAGCTACTCAAGTGGCTGAGGCATGAGAATCTCTTGACTTCAAGAGTAAGAGGTTGAAGTGAGCTGAGATTGTGCCACTACCAGCCTGGGTTATACAGAGACTCTGTCTGAAAAAAAAAAAAAAAAAGAAGAAGAAGAAGAAGAAACATTGGATTTAAATTGGACTTTAAACAAAATGGACCTAACAGACATTTACAGAACACTCTATCTAACAATTCCAGAATATACATTATTTTCATTAGTACGTGTAACATTCTCTAAGATAGGCCATATGCTAAGCAACAAAATAAGTCTCAAGAAATTTTTAAAAACTGAAATCATGTATTTTCTCAGAGCAAAATATAATTAAACTAGAAATCAATACCAAAGAAAACACTTTTGAAACTATACAAATACGTGTAAATTAAACAACACGCTCTTGCATAACCACTGGACTAAAGAAAGAAATTAAGGTAGAAATGGAAAAAAAAAAAGAGACAAATGAAAATGAAAACACAATATACCCAAACATTTAGAAAACAGCAAAGGTAGATATAAGAGGGAAGATTATAGCATTAAATGCTTACATGAAAAAATTAAAAAGGTTATAAAGTCAATATACCTCAAGGAATTAGAAAAGCAAGAGAGGACAAAGCCCCAAATTAGCAGAAGAAAAGAAAAAAAAATGAAAGCAGAACTAAATGAAAATAAAAATAAGAAAACAGTACTAAACAAGACAAAAAGTTCGTTCTTTGAAAAAATAAACAAAGTTGATAAACTGCTAAGTCTTATAACCAAGAAGTGAGAAGACCCAATAACCAAGAAGTGAGAAGACTCAAGGAAGCAAAATCAGAAACAAAAAAGGACACATTACAACTGATTATCACAGAAATTCAAAAGTCTATCAGACTCTTTTGAACAACTATATGCTTAAAAGCTAAAAATCCTAGAGGAAATGGACAAATTTCTGGAGCGATACAATCTTTCAAAAGTAAACCAAGAAGAAATAGAAAGTCTGAACAGATGAATAATCAGTAGCAAGATTGAATCAATAACAAAAAATCTCCCAACAAAGAAAAGCCCAGGAACAGATGAATTCACAGCTGAATTTTACCAAACATACAAAAAGGAACTAATAACAATTATCCTGCAACTGTTCCAAAAACTTGAGGACATAATTCCTCCTAACTTGTTCTGCAAGGCCATTATTACTCTGATATCAAAACCACACACACACACACAAAATTACAAACCAGTATCTCTAATAAACATAAACATAAAAATCTTTAACAAAATACTAGAAAACTGATCCAACAGTAGTACATCAGAAATATAATCCACCATGATCAAGTGGGCTTTATACTAGAAATGCACAAATGGTTTGACATATATAAATCAATAAATGTGATGCATCATATAAATAGAATCAGGGAAAAAATGTGATTATCTGAATGGATGCAGAAAGAAACATGTGATAAAAATCAGTACCACTTTATGTTAAAAGCCCTCAAGAAACGAGGCATAGCATAGAAGAAACATACCTCAAAATAATGAAAGCCATGTATGAAAAACCCACAGCTCATATTATACTGATGGGGAAAATTGCAAAGTATTTCCTCTAAGAACTGAAACAAGACAAGGATCCCCACTCTCACCAATTACATTCAACATATACTGATATACCTAGTCAGGGCAATCAGGCAAGCAAAGTAAATAAAAGAGATCTAAATTGGAAAAGAGGAAGTAAAATAAACCTGTTTGCTGGTGATATGATTTTATATTTAGAAAATCTTAAAGACTCCACTAAAAAATTCTTAGATTTAATAAAGGAATTTAGCAAAGTTGCAGAATACAAAATTAATGTATAAATATCAGTCACATTTCTGTACACCAATAATGTTCTAGCTGAGAAGGAAATCAAAAAGGCAATCTCATTTACAATAGCTACCAAATAAATCCAGAGATAAATTTAATCAAGGAGGTGAAAGAGCTCTACAGAACAATTTACAAAACTCTGATAAAAGAAATCATAGATAACAAAAGCCAATGAAAAAAATCCCATGATTATGAATCAAAATAATTTATATTGTTAAAATGTCCATACTGCCCAAAGCAATCTACAGGTTCAATACAAACCAGACCAAAATATTAGCATTATTTTTCACAAAATTAGGCAACATAATCCTAAAATTCATATGAAACCGTAAAACCTCTGGATATTAGAACAATCTTAAGCAAAAAGAACAAGATAGAAGACTTAACATTATCTGACTTCAAATAATATTACAAAGATATGGTCACCAAAACAGCATGGTACTGTTATAAAAATAAACATGTAGATCAATGGAACAGAATAGAAAATTCAAAAAGAAAGCCACATTTGTATGTATAGCCAACTGACCTTTGACAATGCTGACAAGAACACATATTGGGGGAAGGATATCCTTTTCAAACAATGGTGCTGGGAAGATGGGATTACTATCTGCAAAAGAATGCAACTGGGTCCCTATCACTTACCACATATGAAAAATCAACTTAAGATATATTTAAGACTTAAACTAAGACTGAAACATACAAAAAGATGAGAAGAAAACCTAGGGGAAATTCTTCTCAACATTGGTTTTACAAAGAATTTATGACTAAGACCCCAAAAACGCAGGCAACAAAACCAAAACTACCCAAATGAGACTAAATTACCTAAAAAGCTTTCACACAGCAAAAGAAACAACAGAGCAAACAGACCAGTAGAATGGGAGACAATATTTGTAAACTATTCATCTGACAGGTGACTAATATCCAGAATACACTTGAAACAAAGACAGTCCCTTTAAAAATTGGGTGAGGGACATTAATAGACACACACACACAAAAGGACATATAAATAACTAACATATATGTAAAAAAAAAATGCTCAACATCACTAATAGAGAAATGCATAAAACTACAAGTAGATATCATTGTTCACCTGTCAGAATGGGCATTATTAAAAAGACAAAAAAATAACAGATGCTGCTGAGGATCTGAAGAAAAGAGAGATCTAAAGAAAAGGGAACTCTTTTTTTTTTTCTGGGACAGTATTTCATTCTGCCACCCAGACTGGAATGCAGTGGCATGCTCAAGACTTAGCACAGCCTTGACTTCTTGGGTTCAAGAATTCCTCCTGCCTCAGCCTCCCAAATAGCTGATACTAAGGTGTGCACCACCTTGCTCAGCTAATTTTTTCTATTTTGTGTAGAGAAATGGTCTCACTACGTTGCCTAGGCTGATCTTGAACTCCTGCACTCAAGTGAACCTCCCACCTCAGCCTCTCAAGTGTTGGAATTGCACATGTGAGCCACTGAGCCTGTCCCCAGGAACTCTTATACACTGTTGATGAGAATGTCAATTAGTAAAACCTCTATGAAAAACAGCATGGAGATTTCTCAAAAAACTGAAAAATAGCATTATCATCTGATCCAGTAATCCCAGTACTGGGTATCTACCCAAAGGAAAATGCATCAGTATATCAAAAAGATAAATTCACTTATATGTTTATCACGGCACTATTCACAATAGCAAAGATATGGAAACACTCGAAGTATCAATCAACAGATTAATGGATAGAAAATAGAAAATGTGATATATATAAACAGTGGAATACTAATCATCTATAAAAAAAGAATGAAATCTCATCTTTTGCGGCAACATGGACAAAGCTTGTGGTTATTATTTTAAGTGAAACAAACCAGGTACAGAAGGTCAAATATCATATATTCTCACTCATAAGTAGGTGTTAAAAATGAGTACACGTTGACATAGAGAGTGTAATGACAGACAAGAGATACTCAGAAGGGTGCAGGAGTTTCAGAGTGCCAGTAGAACAGGGCTAAACAAAAGTTTCCATTGATAACAAATGGCATGTAGTAAATGCCCAATAAATACTGTGGTATCAGTTAATCATTAACAGAGAGGCATGCCACATAGGTGCGAATGGTGAGCTTGGTGAAGGTAGGAATGGCAAATAATTCCATCTGTCCTCTCATTCCAAGAACAACAAGAGTGGGTTTTCTTCAAATATATAAATGTAATTTCTATTATTGTTTTTAAAATAAGTGGACCTATTTTTATGCCATATCTTTTATTTAAACTTTGATGATGCTTTGCTCCCTGACAGAGCACAGCTCATAGATGAATCTTCCCACTGCACCTTCATGTAGGACAATTTAGGCTTCAATTCTGCAATTCTGTCATTTATGCTTTTCTTTTTTATTTTCTGTACTCACTGCATCTCTGGGACCGTATCATAGTGGATTGCATTGTTAAGAGTCCTAACTCCCCCACTAGACTTTGAGGCCTTTGTGGACAAGGATTATGCAGTACGTATATCTTTTAGAAATCAAAATCTCAGTGTGATATTTGATACATAGCTTATTCAATGATGAATGAACGAATGGTTATTTGAAGGGTAGAAATGATTAAACAGATGAAATAAACTGACAACAAAAATGAAGAATGCCTTTGTAGGTGTGTTATTATTTCAAACTCCACCACCATAAGCCCCAAAGAAACAAGCAGAGTATGAAGCATTTTAGCTCCCTATAGATGGATCCTAAAAGCTTTTAGGTGACACTGCCTGGATTGTCAAAGAATGACTTGCCAAATCAAAAGAGAGATCTTCTGTTACAATTATTGAGTCATCACATGGATTAAAAAAAAATCTATCTAAATTCTCTCCTGTCTTCTTATCCTTTGCAGAGACATCCTTAATTTTTGAGCTGAAAATGCAGGAATCAAATCTCTGGGTTACTGATAAGCATTAAACAATCTTAACAATATCTTTTTAAGCATTTAGTTAAAATCACAAAAAAATGTATACCACAAAATGTTTGCTACATATGGAATCAGAGAATTTCAAAACTGGTAAGTGATATTAATTTGTTCAAGTAGTAAAAATTTTGTGTTTAAGTAGTAAAAATGTTCAAGCAGTAAAAATTCCACAGTTACTGTATTTGAATCAAATTCAATAACTTACAGAATCAAAACTTTCAAAGCTAGTAAGTGATGTTAATTTGTTCAAGTTATTGCATTTGAATCAAATTACAAAGCAAATCTTCTCATTTTGTTACTATACCACCACACTGACCCTAGAAGCCTGGAGCCTCTCACAGCTCTTTGAAGGCAGAGCTATGAATTGGTCATTTGAGATATTCAGTGTCTTTGATATTACTTGGAATGCTCTTTCAGGTACTATGGTGCTGTTACAAATGACCGTACAGACCCCCATAATCCATCCTACTCATGTCAGTGACAGGGGTTGTGTTAAATGACATATATACATTATTTATTTTGAGACTTATAACAATTTGATATAAGTTTTCTTGTTCCCACTTGATAGAAGAAGAAACTGAATCAGGATATTAAGTGACCTAATCAAAATACACGGCTAATAAGAGGAGGTTCAGAGTTTGCTGAGGAATTGTAAGTCTGGAGCTTTTACTTCCATATTTACAAAATCTCTTGAATCTACACAAGTTCCATTTTTGTGTGTGTTGTACACAGGCAGATACTTCTCTTTGAGGACAATAGGGAAACTTAAACAGTTCACCACTCAAGTTTTACTCTATACATTTTCATTAACACATTTATTAAATCTGCCTACTGACAGGTGACATCATATAATGAAAGATCTAAGATATCACGGAACTCATTGAGCACAACTGAACCAGCTTATGAAGGGGGAAAGCAAGACTCTGAGAGAGGATGCGATGTGTGTACAATATCGTCTGTCCATAATAGTTCATGGAGTTGGGGAAGGCTGGGGAAGACCATGTATTGCTTGATGGTTGCAGAAATGTGCTAGGGCTGCCATAACAAAGCCTCACGAACTGGGCAGCTCAAACAACAGAAATTTATTTTCTCACCATTATGGAGGCTAAAAGTCTAAGATGAAGCTGTCAGCAAATCTAGTTCTTTCTGAGGACCATGAAAAGAGGATCTGTTCTAGGTATTTCCTCTTGGCTTGTAGATGGACACTTTCCTCTATGTCTTTACATCCTCTTATCTCTGTACACATCTGTGTCCAAATTTTCTCTCCTCATAAGAACACTAGTAATATTGGATTAGGGTCTACCCTAATGATTCATTTTAATTAATTACCTCTGTAAAGGCCCAGTCTCCAAAGACAGTCACATTCTTAGGTAGCAGAGATTAGGACTTGCATATGAATTAGGTGGAGTAGGTAGGGGCAAGAATTCAGGCCCTAACAGTGTTTTCTCAAGCACCACGAAGTTAAACAAGTAGAACTTCGAATTTACGGGTCTTCAATTCCTTCAGAAAAGTAAAAATGAATCCAAAAGTTAACATAAATATTAAAAGAAACATACATTCTTTTACAAAACAAGAGGATGAGTTGTCAGGTATCACATCTCAGAAATCACAGAAAATTGGAAAAAAAATATAATTTCAACATAAAAATTCACAGACAATTTAAATTCTTTCCTTCTCCATAGCTCCTTTCTGAGCCACTTTCACCTTTTCTTCTTTCAATGCCTAGGACACTTACAGTCTTTTATGTTCATTTTAGAGCCCACTGAAATATCATTTCTATTGGTCCTTCACCTATGCATGCAGTTTTTTCCCCTCAGAGAAATACAGAATTCCTTATGACACTTGAACCATGTCAAGAACAGCATCCTATGCTAGTCTAGGCATACTCTGGAGATGAGATATGTACTTTAAAATACAATTAAAAGACAGAGTTTAGGAGTATAGTGAGGGTGTTGGGAAGTAGAGGAGAGAGGTTCTTAGTTCTCTAAATAATTACATTCTTTCTTCCAACCTTGGGCAAAAAAGAAAAAAATGTATATTTAGCCAATTGTTTGCTAGCCACACATATCATTCAATTAATCATTAATTAATTAACTAGAGATTTTGATCATGCTCATGGGTAGGCAATCAGACAGAGATCTGAGATGCTTGTGTACTATATTCAAAATCACATATTCAGCAAAGGGAAAATACTGAACAAAATATACTTTTGATCTAAATTCAAAGCCCAAATTCTTTTGTCCTCAAAAATGAGGTGAAATTTCAGCCTTTATATTTTCTTATAGAGCCCAGAGTGCTAGCTGAGATTTGCACAGCCGTGGTCCTGTCAATAACACACCTCCTGTTCCTGGATTTCAAGACCTTCATAGCTCTCCCTGAGATTTCTGACAATCTAGATTGACAGCCTCAGGAATCCCATTTGCTCTGGGTTTCTTTGTTTCCTTCTGTCTCCTCGTGTATCTCACCACAAAGAATCAAACTCATCCCTCTAATGGTTTTCTCCAAATAAAAAATAAATAAATAAATAAGCACAGCGCACAGTTTTCCTAAAGTAGAACATGCTGAAGAGTTGACAGGACCTAGCAAGTACCATTAAACTAAAAATCCTATCAATCAACAGAAAGGTAAACAAAGGAAAACAAAAGCACAAGCCTATATTAATTTCTTAGATATTCTTGTATTCAAAAAAAAAATAAATCCTTTCTGACCACCATTTCCCCAGTAATTCCTTTTTTTGGGCTCTTTGATCTGACTCAGAGTCTACAAATAATAGTTTTCTCTACTGACCTCTTTTTTTAACTCTTCCCCTATATCCCCTTCTTTTTGTACTCTCATCTCCTGATAGAAAGTCAACCTCTCCTTGTGTCTTCTGCTGAGAAATTCTGTCCTTTTCCTAAATCCTTGGTAGGAACTTGGGATGAGAATCTAACAAGGGAGGAAAGCATAAGGCACATCCTGCTTTGTGCTGGAGAGGCTCTGAGAGATGACAGGACTGCAAAAGAGGCTCTTTGTATGAGATAATGACTAATTTTTTCCTTAAAGCATAAGAGGAATCGGTTAATAGTGGAGCATTTTAGGCACAAAAGACAACTTTCCAGGGAAAGTGAAGTTTTTCCTACAGCATCTTTATAAAGTAAGTTCTGAATCCTTAGGCAAACAAGTCTAAACAAACAAACGACAACAAAAAATCTTCATACTTCTATAAAAAAGTTCAGAGGCACCTATGAACAAAATAGTATTTGTTAACAATTTGAGGCCACCTTCTTTTCCATCACTGTGCATGAGGGTCTGTGTGGCAGAGGGCGGGGAAGACTGATGGCACTTTCTTTTCCCCCAGTAGATAGTGCACTGTGATATTTGCCCTGCCGTGTGTTTCACACTTTCTTCCTTTGTTGTGTGGATGATTCAGACTGTGCTGCCAGGCTTTTATTTGCTTGGGCCTATAAAAGCTGCCGGAGTTGTCTTGTACTCAACAATTTAGTGTGAAAGACATGGGAACCATTATCTCTAACGATTCTGAAAGATTATAATTAAGGATGACAGTGTTGAAAGAGAAGTTCAGATTTTCTCCAGCAACAAGGCTATAAATCGAGGATGGTACAGGATTCGGACAATTGAACCTCCATGCAGGCACTCAGTCATAATCGGCATTGATTTAACAGTCTGCAGCTCACCCCCTGCATCATAAATTGATTGGAAATGACAAGCAATGAAGATTAACATGTTTCAAGAACAGCATTCAGTTTAAATAAATAAATATCAGAAAAGATAAAACGGTTAACTGTATGGCATGTCATACCAAGGAGCTATAAACTAGAAAACCTTTCCCAAAGCAAATCCAGTGACTTCTGGAGTAATATAAACAGGATCAGTCTCAGATTGACGGCCATCCTGGATGAGCTGCTTAAATCATGGAGAATTCCACCCTTTAAACTTTGCAGTTTAATAAAGGCTTATGTCTGTAGCATTTGTTTGCTTTGGGCATTTAGAGTAATGATGTGGGTGCAAGCTTTGGGTCCAGAAAGCCTGCATTCAAATGTATTTGTCCCTCCTGTGAATGTGTGCTCCTGGATGAATTGCTTATTTGATTCCTCTGCACCTCAATTGTCTGGCATTTAGAATAAAAACAACAATGAGACCTACCTCACAAGGAAGATAAGATGGTTAAGCGACTTCCCTAAAGGAAAGCATTGAGAATACGCCCATGTGCTATAAATGTTAGGTATTAAAATCAGCTAGCCTTCAGGGAGGGGTACGGAGTATAGATGAAGCCTCTATTCTTGAGAGAAACAAAATTGCTTCCTTAATTTTGAATACAAAATAAGTCACATGGATCACCACTCAAAACACATTACAATGTATATAAGAAAAACTCTCACTTTGTGTCTGCTCGTTTTTGACTCAGGTGCTCCTGAATTTCTGACCCACAGGAAGTGCATGAGATAGATGATACATGTATTCTGATATTTTATGCCAACAGCTTTGGAGTTAATTTGTGCCTTAACAGTATGTAACCAATTTGCAACACAAGAATTTTAGATCTGGGCAAGCCATCCTTAAACCATTGAAGCCATAGACATAAGCATTAAACATACAAAAAGCCAGAGAATATTTTTTCCATAAACTATTTGCTTTTTAGGCTGACAATATCCTCCAGTAGTAAGCTCGTCAATATTTTTATATAGTTTATTTCTTATAGAATCGGTTTTAATGCAGGTTTCTTTTCTAATAACACCAAATGAATGAGTTGGACTTTCACGTAGGAAGTGGCCGGGATCATCTTCGAGGCATAGTAGCTTTCTGTATTTCAAAGGCTCTCTTATTTTCTGTTGCCAAAGAGACAGAAATACCCGCTGCAATGATGGTGCATATGTTACTTTTGATGTTGGAGCCTGTCTTTTGCTTTTATAAACCAAACCACGGCTTGGAGAGTTTTTTCTGCTATCCGTAACCACCCCATTATTAATATTCTAAAGAAGGCATCCACTTGCCTCTCTTCAGGATTTATCTCTCTCTTTTAGAAATGGTGTCTTTGCTGGGATTTCCAAAATCTACTGATTTTGAGCTGGCTCATTAATCTCTGTTTTCTAATTTTTGCTTCTTCATTTAAGTGTTCTACGTCAGCGACTTTTAGCCACCTTTTCTCATGATTGGAAAATAGGGCCTTTACCTGATAAACTACCTTTGTCAAGCATGAAGTTTTATTTTTATTTTTTATATTTGATAATTTCAGGAGGGAAATGAAAAAAATGCCAACACATTTGGCCATATTCATATAAAATTATTTGACATTTTTTCATGTATCTCTCTTCCATAAGCTTTTTTCCCCTCCAATTTTATATCAATACAACATGAGGCTGTTGTAGAGGTCGGATGAGAAATTACATAAATACTCAACTTATGGGTACCAGATAGACTTCAAAGAAGTATATATGTACTGTTGTTATTAATACTAATTATAAGCAAAATTGCTTTCCTAAAAAGTAAAGATCAAGTCAGTTTTTTAAAAAATGAATGAATTTTATAATGTATCATAGGTCTTCCCACAGTGGTAGCTCATTAATGCAGGAGTCACAGCCATACAAGGGTTTTCTTTTCAGCCTGTATTTATCTTGTGTTCTGGAACTGTGGCTGCCCAAGTCCAGGAGTGTTTACTGAAGCACTGAGTCTTCTTTTCCTTTAGGTACTTTGTGCCCAACACTTAGGAGGAATTGTGTAATATTTATAGAATAAATAAATGGCTTCACATTGCATTTCAGTCTCTTCCAATACTCTGTAACTTCCTGTTCTTTATTCATTTAAGCAACAGTGCCGTCATTTCTTAAAATATATATGCCTCTTCTTTTGCAAGAGCTGGCACCTAATACCAAACTGATTTATGCAGAAGCATACTTTTGTATATTCTGTGAATAATGGTGAATAATGGTGTGTACAATTATCAAGCTTTGGGTTTTTCAACCTTTTGGAACGATAGATTTTTCTGGTCATTTCTATTCACGTTACTTTTAGTCTGATCCATGATGCAAACAGAATGGGACCAATGAATGAACTAACCCATGGGGCCCACCATTCCCTGGGGCCTTGTATCAGGTTGGTGCAAAAAGTCATTGCTGTTTCTGCCATTATGTTTAATGGCCAAACATGAAGTTATTTTTAATGGCAAAAATTGTGATAACTTTTGCATCAACCCCATAACTCCTGCACTCCAAGGACATAACCAAGTCTCTGGTGTTTTCTCTACTAAATCACTTAACGGAAAGTCACAAAGAAAGCAGAACAGGGTTAAATGATGTTTGTTATGAAGTAAGTGCAGTCAGATCCACTCATGTGTGACTCTAATTTGAAGCAAAGACAAGCATAATGAAAGGTCAGTTTGCTGTCCCTTGATAGAGACTGCCTAAGAGTTGAGACAGTCCTGCTGATTTCCACAGTTAGTGCTTTATGTAGGAAAAGGAGATAAGACTATTTTAGCCAGCTGGTGCTAAAATATACCTGATAACCTGAGGGTGGGGTGACTTTACCCGTAATAGATTTTAGTGTGAATAGACTGATGAAATGTATTCTTTTCTTCTCTTTGACATTGGTGCTATTCATTATCTCATATTATACTCTCAAAAAATGGAATTCAACTTAGACAAAATGTGATTATAAGCCCTCTCTTGGTTCTTTCACCATTTTGAGCTCACTACTTTTCAGTTTAGCTATACAGAATGTACTGCTTTTTGGCTTTTGTTACTTCTGAGTCTTTTGCTTTTTTTGGACATAGGCTTTCAACTTCTAATTCATTGTGACAAACATGCTCAGCGTGATCTCATCTAAAATGCTTTCTGAAAATAATCTGAAAGCAGTTGAAAAATAGATTTATTCCTAAATATGCAATCATATATTTTTGCATATTTAATACATATCAGGTAACACTTTTTATTATCTTGATACATTTATAAATTCCTAGGTATCTCCTTCTCAGACTAAGGTGTCCAAGACAGACAGACATGTTATTAGGACACAACTTATTCCAATCACATAGAACCAAATCCCATCCAATCGAAGGAAAGTTTTTCATACACCTGAGTATGCTCTTATTTCACCAGTTTGGAGGCTCTCTGTGATCCCATTGGTCATTCTCAATCCTCTTTCTGGTGGGAGTTAGATCTTCTCCCCTCTTCTTTCTAAATGCATTTCTTTATGTGTCAGTCTCCATCCTATAAAGTAACCTGTTTGACTGGGGATGGACTGTTGTTTATCACTGAGTTGCATTCTTGGCCCATTCTTTCAGGAAAAAAATAGTCTTGTATGGAGCACCAGTTGGATCTCAAGAACTGGCTTTTTCTTGAGTAACAGCAGCCATTCTGGCCTGAGAATGTACCTGGCGGATCCACTATAGGGATTGTAGTGCAGGATCTCAGATGCTGTGCTTTGTGATCTGTAGCTCCCCTTACATTCAGGCCACACCTCTCGCAGCTGCTCCTAACCGATAATTCCTACAGTATGAATGCTCAGGAAAACCCATTTCTGGGAGACTTGGGAACCTTTGTCAGATGACTTTGACTCAACAACCTGGTGCTGAAACTTTAGACTACATGGGAGGTCAAGGGCCTCCTGTCAACCCTCTTTCCTCTTTTTAACTTGCTATAGGCCTTGCATCATGGTTTGATGAGTCTCTCAGCCTTCCCCATCTCAGTTACTTCCTGTAATAAAATCTTGATGCATTTAATTATTTTTTTTTTGCCATGTGCTGCATGGATGCCCTGGACATCCATCTTAGCAGCCAAGAATACAACTGGATTTTCTACTCCACTGGAGCTTATTTTTTAGTAGAAAGGAAAGAATGAAATAAAAATACTATAAAGGAAAGAAGAAAAGAAAATAGGAAGAAAGAAAAGAAAGAGGGAAGAAAAGGTGATTTAAGACACTGATATGTGCTACTAAGTAAAGCAAACCGTGTAAATTGTAAATTAAAGGAAGAGAATGCTGTCTTACAAAAGCTGGAAAAGACTCTCTGAGGAGGTAGACATGGAGTTCTGACCTGAAATGAGAACCGGGCATCCATGCAAAGGTAGAAAAAAGCATAGTGAGTAAACATGGCAACTATCATGCAGTAATCATTAGGGATGAAGGCTAATGCTATCTAAGGTGCAAAAGGCAAGCTGGTGATATTTCAGCAAATGATAGAAAAGACTGCAGTGGGAGAGTAAGCAGAAGCTAGACTGTGGAGGATTTTAAAGCCATTTTAAATGTTACCATGCAATATATAATTTTGGAAAGTCTCACCGGCAATGGTGAAGTTACGAAGATCAGAACAGGACTCAGGAAAGCAGTTTGGAGGCTGTTGTGTTACCACAGTCAAGACAAGACAACATGTGGACCTAGTTTTTGGCAGAGGATATTGTGAAAAACGATGAGATTTAGAGTATATTTTGAGGACCTGATGATGTATTGAATATGAAGTTGGGAAACTGCAATGGATGATGGTGACATGTATTCAAGTGGGAAAAGCTGTAAGGGGACATTATATGAAGAATAGAATCAGCATTTTAATTTAACATTATGTTTGGGTTTTTAAAAATTAATCCTAGCAGAGGTTTGGAGAAGGAATTTTAGTTTACGGCCCTGGAGCTCAGGGAATTCCATATGGAAATACAAATTTGAAAGTCTTCAACATAGTGATAATATTTTAAGCCAACAAAATGTATACAATAACCTAGTGAGACCACGTAGTAAGAAAAGTCAAATTTGTTTTTAAAAGCTACAGGAACTTGGACAGTTAACCTCTCTTTTCTAAAATGAAAGATAAAGAAGATAAGAGCAATGCCACAGGCTTGTTGAGAGGATTAAGTAAACAAATGTGGCTACTGGGAAGAAGTCTGGCTGACTAGAGTTATTCTATTCAAAAGGCAGGCTTTCTTAGACCAGTAAGACTTTGAAACTCTTCAGGCCTTGATTTCATAGCAGACTAATATCAGTTTCGGCCACAATTTGTCAGGAACCCAGCAGGAAGCAACTGGTACACCCACAGAGGTAATGGGAGAACGTTCAGTGGAGAATTACATATAAAGGTATGCGCAGTGATAGCATTGGCAAAAGTGGGGAGAGGAAGATGGGATCCTAGGTTTACAACCCCCAGGCATGTTGCCAAGGGAAGAGAGTGGTTACTAGACCAGGGGAGGCCTAGCAAATAAGACAGAGACAGCTTGACAGCTCCTGAGGCCACAGGAGAGGAAATCAGCCCTTCCCAAGCATGACCAAGGGTCGAGATCACGAAGCAGTGGGGTTGAATGAACACTTTGACCTTCCTTTCCTTTCCTGTGTCCTCCTGGGCCTCATATTGGACACAATTTTCTGAAAACAAGAAGGCAGAGAAGCCACTTAAACCTTACCACTTTCTGACTTTACATCAATGAAATAGTCGTAAGCACACTTTTAACACCTAACTCCTAAATCTCTTGAAACATTAAATAAAATGTCTTATAAAGCCTAACGTATTCTACAGAAGTAAAGGGTCATCACTAGACTTCACTTAGAAGGCATTCCTTGCAATGTAGTTACACTTTTTTGCTTCAGTAACTAAGATTCTTGTTAAGTTTTGGTCCTTGTTATTTGAACATAAAAAGCCATGCTTCTTGATTGCTTTTTGTCTGTGGGTTGTTATGCCTCCCTAAAGGTCTAGCTCACTTCTCCTTGGACATCTTCCACAATGCCCCACACTCGATTCTTATTTCCTCTCTCAATTTTTTCATAGCATACTGCGTTCATAAAATGCTGAGATTTTGTTTAATAAATACTCCACACACTTATTTTATCCTGTTTTTAATTATTTCATTTTATTAATATGCCTATTCCCTTAAGTATGTTACAAGATCCCTCATGAAAATGAAAGTTGCAATGTCATTGCCAATAGCAAATGGAGAGCTCCTTCCAATCCTCCAGGCCTCTCTTTTTTACTGGGAGAAGGAGAATCCTTCCTATTAAAATCAAGGGTTAAGAGAGGATACCCGAAGCAGAAGTTGAAATGTTGGTAGAAGACAAAAAATATTTGGGAATTTTCTTCCTACATGTTGTTCATTATCTTTCCTTTAATTGGCTCAGTGTGGCAGCTAAAAAGAGTCTGAAATTCTCTCAGTTGAATTCACAAATGGCCTAAGGCCCAGGTGAAAGAAAGAATGGAAAAGACAAAATATGGCTACTTTGCTGCAGGCATTAGAAGAGGAAAGAAAATAAGAGTTCTTGGAACCAAATACAACCTTTTAAGATCCTGTTATTCCATCTCTTTTCAGGTAATACACAGGACTCAGAAACATTGATGCTCTGTGATTTGCTCTTTTCATGAAGGACACAAACTCCAACTCAAATATATATATGAAGAAAATTAAATTTAAATAAGAAAGAAAACATTTAAACAACTGAACATGACTGTGTGCTAAAATTTCAAATCGTGGAAAACAAAGAAAAACAGGATCTGCCCCAGATTGAAGGAAACCAAAAAGTCATTACAAATAAATACAATGTGCAATCCCACATTAGATCTTGGGCCTGAAAAAGGAGAAGAGTGAGGCAATATACAAAATATAAATTACAGATTAGTAGATCTGTTTCATTTTATTAATGAAAATTTCTCAGATTTCATAGATATAATTTGGTTATATAACATGTTAACATTTTGTGAAGCTGGATGAAAAATTTATGGAAACTCTTTACAGTAATTTTGTAATATTTTAAAGTCTGAAATTATTTCAAACATAAAGTTAAAAATTATACACATATGCACAGATACATGATCATCAAAATATAATGTAGTCAATTACGGCTATTAAAAATGTGTAAAAAATGCCATGAGATGCTAAAGGAGGGGATAATAGCATCTCTACTAGTTCCTAAATTCTCTCTTGATGAGAATGAAAGGAAACACTATCAACATTACAACAGAACGATAGACCTATTGTCCCAGGCAAACCAGGCTACCAGTCACCATAGTCTTTCAAACAACCAGCAAGCGATCATCAGATTGAAGCAGAAGGTGGCATTCCAGGTAGGAAGAAAATGAGAAAGAGGAAACCAAACCAAGGAAGTACAAGGTGTGCCTGAGGCCAGGAGAAAGTTCAGAGTCAGACGCCTCAGTCCACCTTCAGATCCCAAGTCCTTGATGTGCACTAGGTTCAGTTTTTACAGGGGTAAAACAATAAACAACATATCACAGGTCCTTGGATTTATGGAGCTTATACGCTAGTAGGCAAAACTAAAAGTAAACCAATAAACACCTATAAAATAAAATAAATTATTTCACAATGAGAGTTATGCAAATAATCAGTTGTCTTTGGATGGTGTTGTTCAGGGACATGACATGACTCAGATCTGAAACCTCAGGGAGAACTTGTGTACAAATCGGTGGTGTGTGTAGGGTGGGTGGGTTTGTGGGCTCACATTCCAGGCAGAGAGTCAAGTAGCACAAAATTACTATGCTGGAAATGAACCTAGCGTATTTTAGAGGCCCAAAAAAGACCAGTGTGGCTGAAAATGGAAAGCCCAGAAGGAAATAATATCAGAGAAGTGATCAGGATCCTGAGTATTTAGTGTTTCTGAAGCCTGGAAAAGAAATTCACATTTTTACCCCAGACTCAGTTTGAATACGTTCTTCTTAGTAATTGAAGGATTTTCAGTGGAGTGAGCTGACCGACATATATTTAGACAGACCGTTTTGGCTGCTTGAGAAAGTGATTGGGGTGGAAAATGATTGGGTGGAAAGAAGAGGAAAATAGTGGATTTGGAAGACTCTCCAATTTACGTAGTAGATGATGGTGGAAGCAGAGATTGAGAAACAGAAAATTTAAGAAAAAATTTAGAGGTAGGACTTGCTGAGGGGCTTAAGAAACAAGGTTAGAGAAAGAACACCAACTCGATGTTACTATTTACTAAGATGGGATTTTAGTGGAAAGATTTTAAGAAGAGTGTAGCTTAGTCAAAATTGAATTTTAAGAAATAATTCTGGCTGCAGTGTTTTTTAAACAACTGTTATTACAATATGACCTTCATAATTTTACTATAATTAGTAAAATTATTTTAAAATAATTATTTAAAATTATGTTATTACATTTATATGAACTGCTACTCTTTAAATATATTTATACTGTTAATAATTTGAATGGACTAATTTTTTTGCTTGCACATGTGTTATGTCAAAAAAAATCTTCACTTTTTTTACGAGAAAATATAAGCCAGGGGTAGGCTTATTTGCTAAAGGTTCTACTTTGGTATAATCAGAAGAACTTAAAATATAAATAACTTAATCATACATAATCCAATATTTCTTTAATGTTGCGCCTTTAGAACCACACAAAATCATTGGTTAAGAAACATCAACTTGAAGGCAGAAAAAGTTGTCAAGGGCTAATAAAATTCACCAACTGATGGTATCTTCTGCTGAAATCCAATTTCTATCACAGCATTCTTTCTGAAACATTTTTGTGTGGGAGTGGAAACAACAACAAAAATGTATAGATAGATATTCTTGTTCTAAAATTAATTTTAGTAAAAAGCAGGCCTATGTGATATTCTAATATTCTAATGTTCTAATGTTGTGAAACAGTTAATTCCCTAAGCTCTCAACTTACTCACAGGAAATGATTAGGTTCTGGAATGAATCCACCTCATTTATTCTTTTACTCAAGATTCACTCATTGGCCTCAGGCGTATGATTATTGCTGAAAAATAAATATAAAACATTTACATTCAATGTGGAAGTTAAATAAGAAGGCAGGGAGATTTCCTGTAGGTAAACCCACCAACAAAATAGATTCTTGTACCATTTACTGAAGGCTGACACTGAAGCTCCAGGGAGCAGAAAGGTGAAAGATATTTAGAGAAAACATAAACCATTTAGAGCTATGATTTGCACTGGGTCAAACATTCAGGAGAGGGGTTGTCAGGAGTACTGGTGAATTCAAAATAGCTATTACTATTCATGACACACATAGTTCTTTCTCTAAAAAACTGTGAAGAGTAAGTGTGTATGCAGAAATATTACTCTGAGGGTTCTTCTTCATCTCACTATATTGCCTAACAAATTATAGGAAAACCTGGCGTAAACAATGGTCCCAGTGAAAGCTGTTTCTTTTTTGGTCTTCATGCACATGAGAATTAGATTTCCTCAAATTTTTATTCCAATTGCATTATATTCAACTCTTATTCCCATTTTTCCTTGCTTGCAGCTTACATTATTACCACTTCAACCTTATACCCTTCCATGATATGTCCTACAGTCTCCCATCTCAGTAAATGAATGCTGTGGGTCCCGTCTACTTAAAATACCTTTATACAAACTGTTTTTTGAGAAATCCTCCCAGATTTCAAAATCCTGCTGAAATTCCACATTCTCCAGAAATCTTGCTGAAATCCTTCTTGCCTAGTATTTTCTAGACTCTAGATCTCACTTGAAACTGCTGCATCAGGCTCTGTTGCTATTTTTAACAAAAGTTTCCAGTGATTTTGATAATGAGAAAAAACCAAAAAACAGTTCTCTAGTCAAAATCCATTGTCTTGTGTTTTTACATTTGTTTACACATAGTGTTTTATATTTTTATGATGTTATATGCAATTGTACATTTACAGAACTGTGTCTCCTAAACTGTGACCATTATTAGCATGTTGGATTTGCCTGCTATTTACATGCCTAAGACCTATGAATTTGGGGAGTATAATAGGCATATATTATTATACCAATTCATATGTTAATTGTGCAAAATAGTACTATATCCAAATAGTTTTATTGCTCAAATAGTACATATTATACATTATTTTTAATCAAATATTTAAATTTCTACTATTTGCAGACATTGTTAAAAATTGTAAACAATATTAAGACATAGTCTCTTACTTTTTTTGTTTTTTATTATTTATTTATTTACTTATATTTTATTTTTTATTTTATTTTCTGCTTTTTTTTATGTTTTTTTGTTTTGTTTTGTTATTTTTTTCTTTTTTCTTCTTTTTATTTTTATTCTACTCTCTGCCTTGAATACACTGAATCTAGAAAAGCTAAAATGTGCTGGTGTATAAATTATGATTTTTTTCATGTTACATAAAACAGAAGTATAAACAAGATATTAGAGTTGAGCAGATAGAAGTTGACTTCATAGAGAAGCAACTTTGGCGGATAAATTGAGGTTCATTCTAGGGAATAATTTGGGTGGTGGCATCCACCTGCAAAACACAGATATATGAACAAAGGGATGTTTTCAATGATATACCCATTTTAATGACACTATATTTAATGGGAAAATTAAAAGTAGTCCATATTTCTATCTCATTGGAAGATGAAGTACTGTTTTCCAAAGCCAAGCTTAAACACTACTGTCAAAGTAAAAATTGCACTGGACACATTTAAGCAGACAAGGAGACTTTATTTAAGAATACTGTAGCAGAAGAGTACCAGCAGATCAATCTATAAGAAAGACATTAGAGAAGTTATGGGTGAGGTTGATCAATAGGATGTATCTAGAATTTCAAGATATAGTGGTGTCATCTCGGCTCACTACCTCCATCTCCTGGGTTCAAGTGATTCTCCTGCCTCAGCCTACCCCAGTAGCTAAAATTATAGGCGCCCACCACCACATCTAGCTATTGTTTTATTTTTTATTTTTAGTGGAGATGGGGTTTCACCATGCAGTCCAGGCTAGTCTTAAACTCCTGACCTCAAATAATCCGCCTGCTTTGATCTCCCTAAGTGCTGGGATTACACGCGTGAGCCACTGCATCCGGCCTAAGTTGGTAAGTATTTTTCTCTGTGATTATCTCATCATTGTTTCCTAATTGGCTCCCATCCAAAATAGGCTCCTATCCACACACAAAGATCAGGACATAGGGGCACCATCTTCTGTGATGATTATATTTCAAGAGTCTGCCTTCCAGGTTCATGAGAACTATATTCCTGGGTTGTAAAACTTGTGAGAGTCTTTTGAAAAGATTTACATCTCAAGGGGCCAGAAAAAAACTTTACAAGACTTCTAAAGCCAGTGCTCTAAGAAATGGAGCTCTGGGTGCTGGAATTAGGAAGAAGCCTATCTAAAAGTTATGATTTTTTAGATGTAAGAAATAATACTTTTGCTACAATTTATAGCAAAACTGTCTCTTTTGAACTGTAGTAATTATTAGCATCATGATTTTGCTTCTTATTTACATGCCCAACACTTATAAATTTTAGTAGAATAATAGATGTATATGATCACACCAATTCATATGTTAATGGTAAAACATAGTAGTACATGCTAGTTGCTTTATTTATATCTCAAAGGGCCAGAAAAAGACTTTATGATTACAGGATTACTAAAGCCAATCTTCTAAGAAGGCAGGGTCAAGATCCTAGAATCAAGAGGAAGCCTATCCAAAGTTTAGTCAAGCAGAGGGGAAAACTAAGGCCCTTTGGTACCACCTACATAGTAATTTATCTATGATATAGGTCCCAGAGACAAGCAATTCCCCTTCTTACTCCATGGCCAGACATTCATGCATAGTTCTATATTTTCTATGTATTCTTTTACTGACCTGAAACAATGAATAGGAGTTTGATAAACAGTAAAAGGGATGAGGAACATTCTAGGTAAATGCAGCAACATGACTGTGTTCGTCTGTTTTGTGTTGCTATAAAGGAATACCTGAGGCCGGGTAAATTATAAAGAAAAGAGGTTTATTTTGGTTCATGGTTCTACAGACTGCACAAGAAGCATGGCATTAAGATCTGCTTCTAATGAGGCCTCAGCAAGATTCCAATTATGACTGAAGGTGAACAAGGAGAAGATGTATCACACAGTGGGCTCAACAGCAAGAGGTGCTAGGCTCCTTTAAACAACCAGCTGTCATGTGTAATTATCGTGGGGAAGATACCAAGCCACTCATGAAAAATCCACCCCCATGACCCAAACATCTCCCACCAGGCCCGCTCCTCCAACACCGGTTTTATCATGAGACTTGGAGGGAATGATTATCCAAACTATATCAATAAGCCAATGAGTAGAGAAAAATGAAAGCACAATGTTTAAGAGTGTCAAAGGTCATGTATTTCCATTTCTTTTCCTATTGTCCATTCAACAGAAATAAAAATATTTTGCATAATTTCTCAGTCTGAATATGCAGCGAAACTTATTCTAAAATTCTAGGAACATGGCTGAAAATGTGCTTTTGGTCTAATAGTAGTTATATATTTGTCTAGCTATTATTGACTGCAAATTACTACATACTGTGCTAAACATTTGACTTTCTTTTTTCCAATGCTCACAATTCTTCAAATTAAAATATATTGGCTGGGTGTGGTGGCTCATGCCTGTAATCCCAGCACTCTGGCAGGCCAAAGTGGGCAAACATCTGAGATCAGGAGTTCAAGACTAGCTGGTCAACATGGTGAAACCCCATCTCTACAAAAATACAAAACTTAGCAGAGCATGGTGGCACACACTTGCAGTCCCAGCTACTTGGGAGGGAGAGGCAGAAGAATCACTTGAACCTGGGAGGCAGAGGTTGCAGTAAGCAGAGATCATGCCACTGAACTTCAGTCTGGGTGACAGAGTGAGACTCCGTGTAAAAAAATAAATAAAATAAAATATATTTTAAAAGTCAATTTACTGAAGAGAGACCTTTTGCTCAGTGAAGTTCAGTAGCTGCTTAAAGCTAGAGAGTTAATAAGGGGCAGTGTATATTCAAGCCTCATTCCAACCTGACTTCAAAGCTAGAACCCATTCCATTTATATCACTCTGATTCTCCACAATCTGCATTATGTTACGTTGTTTTGTTAAGGTGTTTTATATTATATTCTTTCTTTTCAAATAATCCTATTTTTTTTAGAGTTTAGTATTTCTGAAGTTTCAAAGAAAGATTAAGAGACCGACTCTAGGCTTCTCAAAGCTAAATGATGCCTGAGATCACACCACCAGTTATCTCTCACTCCTAGGGAATCCCCATAATTAGTATTGCTTTTCAGACTCTACTACTGGGAATTAATTGGAGGTTTAGAACCCAAACAAATACTATTACATTTGTGCCCAAGATGTTGAAAATCTAATATTCAGATGAACAGATCTGACTAATCATTTGAAAATGAAACAATTCTTAAATTACAAGGACAAGAAAGAAAGTCTGAAATAGTTAAACTGCGGCTTGGGCTCTGCAGAGGGGGATTTTTCTACAGCCATTTTCTCTGCCCTCTGATCCTATCTGAATCATTCTCCTTTTGTCTGCCAAAAACACCAAGTTGATTACCTTTTTGTGTCTCCCTTTACAAACACATTGCTGAAGCCAAGAGTAATTGTGCATTCAGCATTGGTATGAAAACCCATGATCACGTTAAAGTAATTGTAGCTTTTCATTCCCTGGCAAACAACCTTTAAAGAAACAAGAGAAAATCTCATGTCAGCTCTAAACAGCTTTCCTCTTTGTCCTTAAAACATTTATCAATGTTTAATTTTTGAAGAACCACATAGTCGAGAAAGGTGGTGGCAGTCATGGCAAGAGAAATAACCTCAGGAGAAACAAAACAAACAATTGTCAATAAAGTGGCCAGAACCCTGACAACGAATGAGCTTCCACAAGTTTAATTACCAGGAAATGCATGACCCTGTTGTTACTAACAAGACTGGAATCAGCTAGCCTGAGGTTTCCGTGGTAGAGACTGGAACTAATTATTTGGTCAAGCTTCTTTGATAATGAACTCTGGGATATCTGCCTTTGGCTTCCTACCCTGGAATTGCCTCTCTTTCTGAAAGCAGTCTTTTAACAAGAGAACTTGGAAGGTATAAACAATCTCCCAAAGTCATTCCAAAATATTAATTTAAAGTTAAAAAAAAGATAAAGAAACTATTCTATTTCAATGATTGCATCTCTGATCCCGTGAATTTTTTCAGACCCAATCAATCAGTTGCCCCGTAGTAGACCCTCAAATATAGTTGAATATGTAAGTGGAAAAAAATGCCAAAGGGAATTCTCTTCATTTTCATGTGGTAATGTGAAAGGAAAATAAATCTTGGGGCCCCCAAATCACTAAGCTAAAGGGAAAAGTCAAGCTCGGAACTGTTTATGGCAAACCTGCCTCCCATTCTTTTCAAAGTCATCCCTCTGCTCACTGAGAGGTGAATGCATGTCTGCTTGCCTCCTTTGGAGGGACTAATTAGAAGCTCAAAAGAATGCAACAGTTTTTCTATCACCTACCTGTGACCCAGAAGCCCCCTGCCAGCTTGAGCTGACCCTCCTTTCTGGACAGAAACAGTATACATCTTACATATATTGATCGACATCTCCTGTCTTCCTAAAATGAATAAAACCAAGCTGTGCTCTGACCACCTTGGGCACATGTCACCAGTACCTCCTGAGGCTGTGTCACAGACGTGTCCTCAACCTTGGAGAAATCAACTTTCTATATTAACTGAGACAGTCTCAAATATTCAGGGTTCACAGTAACTTTCAGTAAAGTTTTTCTTTGTTGAAAAATTTGTAATACATAATGATGGATTCTAAATGTTCAAGACTAAATATAAACAGTATGATTAGAAACAAGATTCTTGAATGTCTAAGTTATTGTTTCGTTTACCTATTTTTTATCCATTCGTTTATAAATACTTATTAAGTGAATTTCAGAGATTAGAAACTATAGAACTAGGCCTTGAGCAATACAAAAGTGTTGTAATGATCAATTTTATGTATCAACTTGACTGGGCTAAGAAATGCCCAGATAGCTGGTGAAACATTATTTCAGAGTGTCTGTGAGGGCATTTCCAGAAGAGATTAGTGTTTAAATCAGCAGGCAGAGAATGAAAACAACCCTCACCAATGTGCAACAACATTGTCCAATTAATTAAGGGATCAAACAGAACAAAAAGGTAGAGGAAGGGCAAACTTAGTCTCCGTCTTTGAGTTGGAACATCTATCTTCTCCTGGTTCTTGGGCCTTTGGACTAGAATTGGGACTTACATCTTTGGCTTCTCTGCTTATCAGGCCTTTGGGCTTCAATTAGAACTATACCAGTGGCGTCCCTGGGTCTCCAGCTTGCATAAGGCAAATCATGGGACTTCTCAGCCTATATATGATTTATTACATTACACATATGATTTATTATGAAGCATTGGCTAACACTGTGAGCTTATATATAGATGTATGTATATATATAGACACATACATACATATATATGTGTGTATGCATATACATATATGCATATACATATGTCTGTGTGTGTATATATACACATATAAGTATGTGTGTATATATCTGTAGACACACACACACACACAAAACCGGAAACCTCAATGTGACGTTGGGGAGATCTCCCCTGCTTCTATATCGTAGGCATATGGAGGAGGGACCTCCAGGGCTCTGTGTTCTCACGGGCAATCACTACTCTGCCTCCTCACTAATACTCAGGGCCACAAGTACCAGAGTCCTGTCACAGACTTTATTGCCATTGAAGCCATTTGCCAGGATAAACTCAACAAGTTTTATGTTCATCACAAACCTCCTAAACACTTCGGCTCAACCCTTTGGACACCAGGAGATTATCTGACATCTCAGCATCATTCCTTGTGTTTTGTTGCCCTTCTTGTTCTAACAGGAATCTGGCTCACCATGGAGACTGCCACTTCCCCTGAAATCTTCTCAACACCATGAGTATTTACTCATTCACAGCCTTCACGCAACTCAAGGAGTTTCCTATTTTACTGCTCTCGCCAAAGCTTCAATTCAACCCTTTCCTTTGGATTAACCTCATTGGAACTCATGGAAGCAGGCAGTACCACACTAACACTTTAGTATGAATCACCTTACAAACCCCAAAGCTCTTATTTCTAAAACATTGTAGTACGTGCTTCATTGTTATTTTCACTAATAATCTAACTACTTTAATTTCTGGTCAGTGTAATATACACATAGATTGCATTTCCAATAACTAAATCAGATTTATTAAGCTATAACTCATACACATGAGTGTACAGCTCATAAGTTTTGACAAATGCAGTTGGTCCTGCCCATCACTACAATCAATATATTAAAAATATTCATTACCCGAGAAGATCCATTTTTCTCCCATGTGGTGAAGCCCTCCAATAACCTTTAGGCCCTGGCAACCACTGATTATATATATATGTATATATATGTATGTAT
>CAUYUD010129259.1:0-23145 GCA_963575295.1 Alouatta caraya
CTAATTTTTGTATTTTTAGTAGAGACGGGGTTTCACCACGTTGACCAGGATGGTCTCGATCTCTTGACCTCGTGATCCACCCGCCTCGGCCTCCCAAAGTGCTGGGATTACAGGCGTGAGCCACCGCGCCCGGCCTAAGACACAGTTTCAAAGATAAAATGGTGAAGAATTCCAACATGGTGACAGCAGAGCGTTAAACCAAGCAAGAGCCTTCTGAGCCCAGAGTCCTGTGCTACGTCCCTGTCTCTGAACAGCTGCCAGTCGGGAAAGTAAGCCTCGGTCTGACAGCCAGCGGGACACTGAATCCTGGTACCACGGGAGTGAGCTTGGAAGTGGATCGTTCCCCAGTCAAGCCTTGAGATGACCGCAGGCTCAGCCGACACCTCGTTGACAGCCTATGAGAGACCCTGAGCCCAAGGACCCAGCTAAGCCACACCCAGATTCCTGGACCCACAGGAACTGTGAGATAAGAAATGTGTGCTATTTCAAGCAGCTAAGTTTTGGGATAATTTGTTTTGCAGCCGGAAATACCTAATACAGCTGGCATTCTTCTGTCAAGTGGAGCATTCCTTCCTCAACCAGGACCATTCGGTTGCTTTGAAATACAGTTTCTACTGGAAAGGCAAGACAGATGCTTGATTTGTTTTGCCTCTTTGGGTCTGATTATTATTTTTTTAAGAGATAGGATCTTGCTCTCTGGCTTGGGCTAGAATGCAGTGGCACAATCATGGCTCGCTGCCATGATTTTCATTTTTGTCAAATTTTTTAAAAATTGTAATAAAATTTTATTTTATTAAAGCCTCCTGGGTTCAAGCGATTCTCATACCTCAGCCTCCTATGTAGCTGGAATCACAGGCACCCATCACCACTCCTGGCTAATTTTTTTGTGTTTTTAGTAGAGACAGGGTTTCTCCATGTTGGCCAGGCTGGACTCGAACTCCTGAACGCAGGTGATCCACCCGCCTCGGCCTCCCAAAGTGCTAGGATTACAGGCATAAGCCACCATGCCCAGCCTTATTTTGTAATCCTTATTTTTATTTAAGATAAAAATGGGCTAGAATCCAGTGGTACAATCATGGCCCAAACACCTGGGATCAAGAGATCCTCCTGCCTCAGCCTCCTGAGTAGCTAGGACAATGGACACACGCCACCATCTTCAGCTTATTTAATTATTTATTTATTTATTTTTTAGAAATCAAGTATTGCTATGTTATTCAGGCTGGTCTCGAACTCCTGAGCTCAAGTGATCCTCCCACCTCAGCCTCCCTAAGTGCTGGCATTACCCGCCACTGCGCTTGGCCAAGACTTTGGTTGAATAAATGCTTCAGTGGGGTCCCAAAAGTTTATGTGGATTTGAGTGTCTCAGGAACAAATGAATTTTTATAAATCCTGCATATCTCAGTCACCTACAATCATTTTTCTTTTTGATGTTCGAATTGTTACAATTTGCCTGGTGGGAGTCCCTTCCAGCTGGCTCCTGTATCCTTTTGACATGGCCCCATTCATCTTTGAAAGCTTCCTTGCTTTCCGCTGCAAACAAGATGTGCCAGGCTCCCCGTGCACTCGCCCGGCCCTGGCCCTGGAGCCAACCACTTCCCCAGGGAGCCACTTCCCAGGGTTCCTTGAGTGGCACCTGCCATTGAGACACAGAGAGCTGGATGCTAGTGATCGTCACAGATTTAATTTACATCTCCTCGATTACTGGCGAGGCTGGATATCTTCTACAGTCACTGAACATTTTCACGTATTCTTCTGTGAATTGTCTGTTCTTATCCTTTCCACCAAACTTCCATTAGATTATTTTTTCATTTTTTTTTTTTTTTTTTTTAAAGACGGGGTTTCACCATGTTGGTCAGGCTGGTCTTGAACTCCCTACCTCAGGTGATCTGCCCGCCTTGGCCTCCAAAGTGCTTGGATTACAGGCGTGAGCCACCACGCCCGGCTGTAATTTTTTTTTGAGATGAAGTTTTGCTCTTGTTGCCCAGGCTGAAGTGAACTTCCACCTCCTGGTTCAAGCAATTCTCCTGCCACAGCCTCCCAAGTACCTGGGATTATAGGTGCCCACCAGCACGCCCAGCTAATTTTCTTTTTATTTTTAGTACAGACAGAATTTCACCATGTTGGCCAGGCTGTTGGCCACGCCTGACCTCAGGTGATCCACTCTCCTCGGCCTCCCAAAGTGCTGGGATTACAGGTGTGAGCCACCGCACCAGGCCTTATTTTGTGATTTTTATTTGTATTTTATTTTATTTTATTTTTTGAGACAGGGTCTTGCTTAGTAGCCCAGGCTGGAACTCGGTGACTCCATCTCAGCTCACTGCCACCTTCCCCTTCCTAATGCTCCCTCCCAGCAACCTCGCTCTCCCTGGTCCCTTTATTCCAGCCTCAGGGCTGATGGCTTCAGGGCTCTGTCCTTGCCCCTCTTCTCTTCCCACACTCTTTTCTCAGTGAGCTCATCCAATCCCATGTTTAAATCCCAGCCCTGACGTCTCTGTCCTGATTGAGGCTGGAGCGTCCAGTTGCGTCCTGGACTTCTCACACTTTGTGTGGACAAAGCGAAGCTCGTGCCAAAGACTCCTGTCCCCTGGCTGTTTCCCCTTGAAAATGGCGACTGTTTTGTTTGCCAAGTTAAACAGGCCAGAAGCCCTGGAGTCCACCTCAAGTGTCCTCTCTTTCACCCCTCACATCCCATCCATGAGTAAATCATGTTAAACTGGGCACGGTGGCTCCCACTTGTATTCCCAGCTACTTGAGAGGTGGAGGTGGGAGGATTGTTTAAGTCCAGGAGTTCGAGGCCAGCCTGGGCAACATAGTGAGACCCCTGTCTCTATCATTTTTTTTAAAAAGAGACTAAATCAGGTCGCGTTTCTCCTCTCAAACCTCTCCATGGGAGGAGAGGGAGGCTGTGCACGTGGGCGTGGATACCACAGAGGAGGAGGCTTATTCAGAAAAGGTGTCGAGGAAGGTTCTGGGAAAGAGGGTGTGGCACACCTCAAGGCTCCGTAAGGAAGGGAGACCATGTCAGTGGGTGGAGACCATGTCAGTGGGTGGAGGCCCTGGGGTTGAGTGAGCAAAGGCCGGGAGCTAGAGAAAGCTAAATCTGCGATGGAGAACATGCCAGGGAAGGCAGAGAAGTGTGCTGGTGCCAGGTCTCGGGGCCCTCGATGGCTGAGGCGCTCAGACTGTCTTTGGGAGGTGACCTGGGGCCACTGGAGATCCTGGAACAGGAGCAGTGGTGGACACAGAGCTGGTGGCCCATGCAGGATGGACTGGGGAAGGCAGGGAGGCCACCCCGGGCTTAGGCCTGAAACAACCAGGGCAGCAGAGAGAACAGATGGGGATGGGCAGACGGGCAGGCAGGACTGCAGCTGGTTGCTGTGGGGCAGGGGCAGAGAGGACCTATGATCAAGAAGTTAAAACTGCCAGGCACAGTGGCTCACGCCTGTAATCCCAACACTTTGGGAGACCAAGGTGGGCGAATCACCTGAAGTCAGGAGTTCAAGACCAGCCTGACCAACATGGAGAAACCCTGTCTCTATTGAAAGTACAAAAACTAGCTGGGCATGGTGGCGGGCACCTGTAATCCCAGCTACTCAAGAGGCTGAGGCGGGAGAATCACTTGAACCCGGGAGGCAGAGGTTGCAGTGAGCCAAGATTGCACCACTGCACTCCAGCCTGGGCAACAAGAGTGAAACTCATCTGCCCCAAGATTGTGACCACTTTTGCCTCCTCCCCAGCACCCGGGACTTCCAGGCACCCTGGATTTTCCCTTGGGTGGCAGGCAGTTCCCAGGGTGCCTAGGGTCTGGTAGCCTGTGAGCACCTGGAGAGAGAAGGTCGCTCACGGATGCCCTCCCAAGCATGATGTCCTAAAGGCAGGCAGGGTGGCAAGGAGAGGTGTTACAGAGGCTTTAGCATCTTGCTAACCATTGACGAGTCCTGTTAAGAGCGAGCCCATGCCCCTCTGCCCTTAACCTTCAGGCTGGACTGCCAGGGTATCAGGTGAGAAAGCAGGTGGGGGAAATACGAAGACCGGCTTCCCCAGGTTCTTCTGACCGGGTGGGTTCCTTGGCGCGGTACCTCTTCTCGCCACCAGATGGCGATCCCGCATCATCAATTTCTGAGGCCAGGCCGGCAGGATCCTGTGGTTCTCTTCTCTGGGGCTCCCACCTGGGCCAACTCCCCAATGACTCTCCCTGCTGGAGGCCGGGGAGGGGGGTAAAGGGAGGGAAATCCAGAGCATATATGGAGAGGAAGTCTGGGGGCTAAATTCCGAAGAGAGGGGATGCCCTCTCAGCCCTCCCCCTGCTCTGCTCCCCCAGCCACTCCCCTGCTCCCTCTCACCTGGCCTCCTCACCTTCGCCCAAACCCATCTGCTAAGCACAGCCAGAGTGACCTTCTGAAAGATGGGAATGGTCTGCTGGGATGGCTGGAAAGAGTGTGGGCATGGGGCCAGCACTCAGCCCTGTTCTCTCACCAGCTTTGCTGTCTTGGGCACAGCCCTACACTTCTCTGAACCTTGATAAGGAAGTCACCATCCTCTCATTCAACAGAACTTCACTGTTCTTTTTTTTTTTTTTTTTTTTTTTAAGATGGAGTCTCACTCTGTTGCCCAGGCTGGAATGCAGTGGCACGATCTCGGCTCTCCGCAGACTCCAACTTCCAGGTTCAAGCGATTCTTCTGCCTCAGCCTCCCAAATAGCTGGGATTATAGGCACGTACCACCACACCCAGCCAACTTTTGTATTTTTAATAGAGATGGGGGCTCCAGCCAGTTGTCCAGGCTGGTCTCAAACTCCCGACTTCAAATGATCCACCCCGCCTTGGCCACCCAAAGTGCTGAGATTACAGGTGTAAGCCACTACACCCAGCCATGGTGAGTGCATCATGAGGTCAGGAGTTTGAGACCAGCCTGGCCAACATGGTGAAACCTCATCTCTACCGAAACTACAATAATTAGCCAGGTGTGGTGGCGGGCGCCTGTAATCCGAGCTACTGGGGAGGAAGAAGGAAAAAAAAAGCCTAGACAGGTTTAGATAGTGTTTTTCTTTTTCTTTTCTTTCTTTCATTCTAAAAATGAAAAAAGCTAACCAAGAGACCCCTAATATTTTACTCCCATGGATAAATACCAGGGCATCCTTCAAAGGGGTGTTGCCGGAGCTTTTCTGAGTTCGCTAACTCATGGCTTCAAGGCCCTCTGCTCTTTTCTTCCGAGGATCACAAAGTGAGTCTTGAGGGGGCCACAGTTCCCAGTATGGGTCCCTCTCTGGGGCACATTCTCCTGCCTTCCTCTAAGGCAGTACTCACCGAGGGCCAAAGCTTGTCAATGTCAAAGTCTGAGTCTCTGGTCTGAATTCCATAGCAGCCTCAGCAACCTCAGCTGTAAAGTCTGACCTGCCTATCTGCAGAATTGTTGTTAAGATTTAAAAATAAAATAGGCTGGGTGCAGTGGCTCATGCCTGTAAACCCAGCACTGTGGGAGGCCGAGGCGGGAAGAACACTTGAGTTCAGGATTTCAAGACCAGCCTGGGCAACATAGTGAGACCTCCATCTCTACAAAAAATAAAGCAAAATTAGCTGGGTGTGGTGGCACTCGGCTGTAGTCCCAGCTACTCAGGGGGCTGAGATGGGAGGATCACTTGAGCTCAGGAGGTCGAGGCTACAGTGATCCCCCTGTACCACTGCCCTCCAGCCTGGGCGATAGGGCGAGACCCTGTCTCAAAAGAACAATAATAAATGAAATCATGTCTGCGAAAGCATGTTTTAAAGAAGGCTACACAAGCAGAAAATATTAGGGTGCAATTTCCTAGTTGAAAACTGCCTCAGCCGGGCACATTGGCTCATGCCTATAATCCCAGCACTTAGTGAGGGCGAGGCAGGCGGATCACCTGAGGTCAGGAGTTTGAGACCAGCCTGGCCAACATGGTAAAACCCTGTCTCTACTGAAAGTACAAAAACTAGCTGGGCATGGTGGCGGGCACCTGTAATCCCAGCTACTCAAGAGGCTGAGGCAGGAGAATCACTTGAACCCGCGAGGTGGAGTTTGCAGTGAGCCAAGATCGCGCCACTGCACTCCAGCCTAGGGGACAAGATCGAGACTGCATCCCCCTAAAAAAAAAAAAAAGAAAGAAAAAAAAATTGGCTCAAAATAAACCAAAAAAAAAAAAAGAAATAGAAAAAAGAAAAATGCCTCATGGCTACCCCTTGCTTACAGAATAAAGTAAAACCCTTATCCCACACACAGCAGCCTCCACCCTGAGGTCCCCCACGCCTCCCCAGCTTCTCCTGTCCTCCTTCTCACACAACCTGTGATGTAGCCAAGTGATAGCACTGAAAGCTTCCACACCACAGCCAGAGTTTCCTGGCTGTGTCTTCGTTCTTGTTCTTCCCACCAGAAATCCCTTTCCTCATCCCAATCTGTCATGATCTTCCCTACACCTGTAGGTCTCTAAACACCAAGGACGGGCTCGGTGGCTCACGCCTGTAATCCCAGCCTCGCACTTTGGGAAGCCATGGTGAGTGCATCATGAGGTCAGGAGTTTGAGACCAGCCTGGCCAACATGGTGAAACCTCATCTCTACCGAAACTACAATAATTAGCCAGGTGTGGTGGCGGGCACCTGTAATCCGAGCTACTGGGGAGGAAGAAGGAAAAAAAAAGCCTAGACAGGTTTAGATAGTGTTTTTCTTTTTCTTTTCTTTCTTTTTTTTTTTTTTTTTTGAGACGAAGTCTCACTCTCGTCCCCCAGCCTGGAGTGCAATGGTGCAATCTCGGCTCAGTGCAACCTCTGCCTCCCAGATTCAAGTGATTCTCCTGCCTCAGCCTCCCAAGTAGCTGTGATTACAGGCATGTGCCACCATACCCGGCTAATTTTGTGTTTTTAGTAGAGAAGGAGTTTCTCCATGTTGGTCAGGCTGGTCTGGAACTTCTGACCTCAGGGAATCTGCTGGCCTAGACCTCCCAAAGTGCTGGGATTATAGGGATTATAGCCACCGTGCCTGGCCAACAGTGTTTTTCTTTAAGTTATAAAAGTAATATATGCAAATTGTAATCCCAGCACTTTGGGAGGCCAAAGCAGGATCACTTGAGTCCAGGAGTTCAAGGCCAGCATGGGCAACATAGTGAGACCACCCCCACCACCATCCCTACAAACAATTTTTTTTTTAATCAGCCAGGAAGGATGGCAAGCAGCTGTAGTCCCAGCTACTCAGGAGGCTGAAGTGGGAGGATCACTTGAGCCCCAGAAGTCGAGACTGCAGTGACTGTACTCCAGCCTGGGTGACAGCAAAACCTTGTTTCAAAACAGCAAGCAAACAAAAAAACACAAAGAGTTTAGACAGTGTTTCTCTTTAAGTTATAAAAGTAGTATATGTACATGATATAAAATGAAAAGCAAGTTCCCGTCTTCCCCCAACCCCTACAGGGTCACTCCACAAATAACCTTCCAGAAAGATTTTGTGGATCAACCAACATATATATGTCTATTCTACTCTAATGTAGGTAAATGGGATTATACGAAACATGCAACTTGCTTTTTTTTAACTTATAAAAGTTGGAGTGCACTGATGCACTAATTACTCATCAGTGCATGGACAGCTGCCTAGTTGCTTTTAACAGCTGCGTGACATTACTGCAAATTATACCCCCTGCCTAGTTAACGCTCTTCCCTCTCTGGCCTGGCAGGTGTGCATTGCTGCAGCCAAGGCTGAGCTCAGCATCCCTGCACCTATGTAGCCCGGCAGCACATGCTTGCATGGAACAAATCCCCGACACCGGCTTAAACACCACCATGAATCCCTCCCTTCCTGGGGACTCCAACAGAGCTTCCAGTAGAGCTCCAGGAGAGAGGACCCAGCTGGGGCGTTTGTAGCCGCGTTTGTTAGACTCTAAGGTCAGATTGTGAGTGAGTTTAAACCCCAACCACTGCCCTCACATTGCCCTCTGCCTCCGTTTTCTCATCGCTAAAATGGGGATGATCATAACGGTACCCACTTCATAGAACTGTACCACAGGTTAAATAGACAAAAGCACTTTGGAAAGGCTAGCTGCTCTCATCCTTCCTGTGACAGTATTGAGTCCCCACGTCATCTCCCCTGTAGAGTGCTGGCACTTCGTGGGCAGACCCTGGTTTTGTTTGTCTCTGCACATAACCCTGGAATATGCTGGTTGCACAATAAATGTGGTCCCTTACATCTGTGATCAGGAGCACCGCCCAGCTGTGGCCCATGCCCTCCACTTCCAGTCTGTGCCCTCCTGTGCCCAGAGCTGGGAGGAGCGATGCATCTCTCAGGATAATCCCCAGCAGCCAGGCGCTCCCCACCGCCACCCAGGTCAGCGGTAAATACCAGAGTGCTGGGCTGGGGGGCAGGGTGGCTCAGGAGCTCTCTAAGGACCACAGATTTTGGCTCTGCCCTGACACCCCCACCCCCACCCCTCCTAGCCTGAGTCTCTTCAAACTCTGCTCCTCCTAGTCTGGCCCGGCCTCCTGAGGCAGGACCGGCGAGATGATAAGCGCTGGGGCTGAGGACGGGGCATCCAGACCTTGGAGTTTGGTCCCAGCTGCCCTGGCCAAGGTTTTGTTTGTCAAGTCCCAAGAGGGAGGCCGAGTCAGGCCCTTGGAGTCCAGGGAAGAGAAGGATCCAACCGGGCAGATAGATCCAAGCAGAGGGGCCGGGTGTTTCAGCATCCCCAATCTCCAGTCTGGCTCTGGCCCGCATGGCAGCTGGAAGGGCCAGAGCTGGGTGGGTCCTGTCAATGCTCCTGGGGGTGAGGGTGGGGGAAGGAGTCACGAATATTGGCCTTAGCTACAAGGCAAATGCAGATAGGACCTCCATGGGGTGCCTGTTCCCAGCCCAAGGGCTCAGCAGAGCTAGCAGCGAGACCTCGGGGTCCAGGCCCAGCTTTCTGGGTAGAGTGCGACTAGAGACTAAAAGCGTCGAGGGAACATGCCCCCGTGGCCTGAGGATGAAGGTGCCAGAGGAAGGGGATGGGAGATTGGGCGCTGCTTCTTGTTACACGTGTTATTAGGAGCCACCCCCAGCTGTGGCCCACTGCCCCCACTTCCAGCCTGTGCCCTCCTTGAGGCCCCAGAGCTGGGGAGGACAAATGCATCTGGACTGGAGACGGCAATCCAGACCTAGATGACGTGCTTGGTCCGGGGTGGGGGGAAGACGCCAAGAGGGAAATTCCCGAATGGCGCCCAGAAGAGACCAGATCGTACGAAAACAGGGATCTGCCCGGGAGGTGACCCAGCCGTGCGGCCGGCGGGGGCGGGAACGCAGGAAGCAGGCGGAGCCCAAGGCCGCGTCCAGGCCCCGCCCCGCCGGCCGCGCGCAGGTAGGGAAGAGGCGGAGCGCCGCCGCCCCGCCCCCAGGAGCCACCGCCCGGCCGCTCGGAGCCGCGTCCCGGGAACTTGGGGTCGCTGGGAGGTGAGCGAGGGGCGACGAGCGGGCAGGGCTCACGGCCACCCAGCCGCAGGCGCCGGACGGGTCCCGAGGTTGGGCCCCAGCCTGCCCTGGAGCGGCGGTGCGCGGCCAGGGAGGGTGCCCAGTGCCCGGTGCCCGCCCTGCGGAGTGCCCGGGTCCCACGTGGGCTCGGCCGGAGGCCCGGGCTGTCTGGGACGGCGCCGGCAGGGCCGCTGGACCCGGTCTGCGGGCCCCTGGGCTCGGCTCGGACAGGACGCCTAAGAGGTCCCTGAGCAACGGGGCACCAGATGTGGGGACAAGACGACTGGGCAGAAGTTTAAACCTCCAGAGAAAGAGGGGGACTGCGCAGGGCGGGACCGCGTAGTCCCGCCTGCGCCCCAGAAGCGCCTGCAGTTCAGACTCTCCTCTCCCCTCCGCTTTCCCCGGGGTGAGCACCCGGCGGCCCCGGGCCGAAGTTTGTCGGTTGAGCCCAGCCAAGATGGAAACAGGTGCGGGGGTGGGGATGGGGGAGCCGGACTCACCCAGGGGCCCTCACTTCTGGATGGGGGGCTGGGGGAGGTTGGCCCTGGGCTTGCCTTTTACCTATTTGGCCCCTCGGATGTTCCCGCCGGGCACTGGGTTAGAGACGAATGAGTCCCCTAGAGTACAGACCCCGCCCCATTTCCACCCCAGGGCGCAGAGGGAGCCCCGGTTTCAGCCCCTGCCCCACTCCATGAAAGACTAACGAGGGGGCTCTAGGGTTGGGGCTGCTGAGAGGATGGCAGCGGGTGTGTCTGAGGAGCAGGAGCCTGGGGCAGCTGACCCTACCTGGGGAGAGGCTGCTGTTGCCTGGGCGGCTGGCATCAGGCCCCCAGTGTGTGCCATTTGCTGGTAAAATAACGAGACCAGCATCTGTCTTATTCAACCGTCACTGTTTGTAGGGCAGGGCATGGAAAGGGGGGAGTGTTAGAACCGTGGTTCTCAACCGGGGGCGACTTTGCCTGCCATAGGATATGTGGCAATGCTGGAGTCATTTTGGGTGTCACACATTTGGGAGGGGAAGTGAGTGTTGTTGTTACTGGCAGATAGTGGGTGGATGCAGGGATGCCACCAGCCATCCTTCAGTGCACAGGACAGCCCCCACCACGGGGGATTATCCAGCCCAGGGCGCTGTGCTGTGGCGGAGAACCCTGCGCAGCACCTGGTGGTCAGGTGCCTTCTCAGTGGGTCTCCCTCAGTGAAACTACCTGTTTCCCCGGTGGTTAGGGGAGGAACTTGGAAGAAACGTTAATGAGATAGGAAGGCGGCATGAGGGCAGTTATTCACCTCGAAAGAGTCCTTTGGTGCCACGAGCCACCGCCTTCCCCAACTCCACTGGCCCTGCAGGAAGCTGGTCTGGATGCTGTGGTGTAGGGGGAGGGTTGGGAGCAGGGGCCCCCTTGCAGCCCAGGTCTGGAGTGCTTAACTCTAGGGCAGTCTCCCGGGTAGGCTGGGCCGAGGCAGTCCTTGAGCTCAAATA
Organism: Alouatta caraya; assembly: GCA_963575295.1. Classification (NCBI taxonomy): domain Eukaryota; kingdom Metazoa; phylum Chordata; class Mammalia; order Primates; family Atelidae; genus Alouatta; species Alouatta caraya. The sequence goes on from CAUYUD010129259.1 coordinate 10,923, forward strand.
TCCCTGGGCTGGGAGGGCGGGCAGAGGGTGAACTCTCTTCCCATAGATTTTTCCAAAGCTGGATTGCCGAGGCTGGCATGGGTGCCTGATACCATGTGACCTGCTGGAATTTTCCCTTCTGAACCCATACCTAACTCCTCTGTTTATTTACCTTTTGAAAGTGACATCCAAGGAACATCAGGTCTCCTAATTCCTCGGGGCTCCCCTGGCTCCTTTCTCCTGCAATAAAGAGGGCATCCTGGGTTAGCCGACGAGCCCTGGAGTGGACCCAGCTGCTGGTGGGATGGGGGCACCCCTGGGGGCACCCCTGCCCATGGCATTATCAAGCAGAGGTGAGAGATGAGAAGCATCAAAGCCCAATCCAGGTGGCCTCTGGTAGGGATGACTCAGAATTGTTTTGGTTGGGCTGGAGGAAGGCACTTCCAGTTTTCTGGCAATGAGGAGGGGAGGCTGGCACGGTGGGAGAGGATCGGATGAAGCAGCCACATCTGTGCCCAGGAGCTGGGCCACCTCGCTGCCCTCCCTCCCTGTTTCCTTGCAGCAGCCACTACCCCCATCCTGTTCACTTCTGGACCCGGCCTGTTTGCCTGGGAGCCCTGATGGAGGTTTCGAGTTTGGGTTCTTTTGGGTTGTGTTTTGTTTTGTTTTTCTTGGTCTCGCGACTGTAAAAGCCCAAAGTGAAACTCCCACCTTTTCATTTGCACAAAAAACAGTAAGAGTGGTCCCCACTGCTGTGAGCCTCTCAAGGCACAGGGCTGAGCACCCAGACTTGTACAAAGTTGTTCAGGAAGTCAGCAGTGGAGTTCAAGTGTGAACCCGGCTGCCCACCCTCAGGCCCAACCCAAGAGCCCCACAGACAAACCCCCAGCGACCCCTACCTGTCTGTACCCGGTGTAAACACACACACACCGACACATACTCACTCCCTCTCACCCCAGGAGGGGGCCTTTTGTTCCTGGAAGGAGAGGAATAAATCACACAAATGCTCTGGGTGACGCGCTTGGGGCCCAAGTCCTGCTCTGGCATCACTAGTGCTGTTTTTCCTGTGACCTCAGCTCTGGATACTGTGGTGGTCTCTCCACCAGCGTTTCTGTCCTTGCTGTGTAAACTGTCCCAGACAAGGTGACAGATGACAGCAGAAGTCCAGGAGCTATGCACGCCTGCCTGCAAGTGTCCGAGTGGCCTGGCTGAGCCGCCTGGTGTTACCCTTTGGGCCTGGTCCCCGCCTGCCGCTGGCACAGCACGGGGGAGACGTGTACCCTCCTGCCTGCGTCTCCCCCTCCACATACCCCTCAGATCCCTGTGCCTTGCACTTCGGAGCAGGCCTCTGCGCTGCCCCTGCTGCCCCAGGGGGTTTCCAGAGTGAGCTCACGCATCTGACCGGCTGCGCTGGCTGTCAGTTCCCTATCCAGCTGAGCCAGGCTGGGGGAGGAGTGGCGGGGACATCTGCCCTGCCCAAGTGCAGGTTGACCTCGGCGTTGTGGCGGCTGGGCAGGGACAGTGCTCAGGGCACTGGTGGCTTCACAGGGAAACCAAGCCTGCCCAGAAAGTCGTTTTACTTCCCTAGGAGACCTGGATGGGTGTAAAGGAAAACTCATCTTCAGGGACGTACAAAGCACCAGTGTGTCCACGGTCCCTACTTCAGTAAATGTATCTGGGCACCGAGCTGGGAGTTGTTTGTGGTCCAAAAGCCACTGGAAGGCAGTTCCAGCCCCGGTGCCCCGCTCCTCCAGGAAAGTGGTTTCAGCCAAGTGGGCAGTGCAGGAGGTGGGCCAATCAGAGACACTGTGTAGACTGTGAGGGTCACCTTGTGACCAGCAGAAAGGACGCAGGGGGATTCCAAACTTCTGGAGCTGGGCCAGGGTCCAGGGGCACTGTTGTCTATGTGTGTGGCACAACTGAGGCACAGTTATGTATGTGTGTGCTCAGTAGGATGGGGTCACTTAAATAGCCTGTGCCTCAGTTTCCCCAGTTGCACAGTGGGGTCACTAACGGTAGTCTACCCGGAGGGTTGTGTGAGGTGAGGACTCCCGTGGCGATTTGTGTGCGGCTTTCAGTGCGGTGCCCGGCCATGGCAGGAGCAGTGAGGGGAGTCATCATGGCAATGGTGTTAGAGTGGCTTCAGGTAGGGGTGTGGCTGCTGGGCCGTGGCACAGACTTGGGAGATGACTGAGGCCCTGCCTCTCGGGCTGTTGAGGACTGGATGGGAGCACACATAGGAGCAATAGCACTGCTATTGTTATCCTGTAGGAGTGGCTGTGTCTGGGGTAGGGGGACCTCAGTGCCTTGGTGGCCAAGGGAAATGAGGGTGGGTTTCCATCTGGGCATGAACTGCTGACCTCTGCTGGAGGTTTCCTGGCCTGCCAGTATGTGTGTCACTCATGCTGGAGTGGAGGGCGGGTCACAGAGTTGGTGCCCCTCAGCTGTACCTTCCTGGTGGAGGTTCCTGAGGCCGGGAGCCGGGCACACTGCCTGAGTCTTGGTTTTCTCCTCTGCCTTCCCGTGTGGCCCCAACCCTGTGCCAGCAGGTGGTGTGGGGATGGCTTTCTGCCTCTGGTCTCTGGCAAGAAACCCTTTTCCCTCTCGCAGTGGGTCTCCCCAGGTTGTCAGCTCCACGTAGCCATAAGCAGATCTGGAAGAGGAGGGTTGGGATCTGCTCTGGGGTTTGGAGTGGGAACAGGAGTTTGAACCTGGGCCTAAGCCCCTTATGACCTTGCCCGCCTGTGAGGAGGATGACAGCTGCCTCTCATCCTCAGCCTCAACTAAATGAGATCATGTTTGTGGAGCCTTTGCCAAACCGGGCAGTGCTGCCCAGGGAATTAGGTGTTATCCCTTCTTCATGAATCAAAGGCCTTCCCACACGGGACTCACTCCAGCACCGAAGCCACTCAGAGTCCTCACCGTTCTTTTGCCCCTGCCTCTCACCAGTGCCAGGCTGGCGGGAGGCTGCAGTGTGGGGATTAAGAACACGGGACCCTGGCTGGGATTGTAGTCCCACCACTCCCTGACTGTGGGACCTTGGACAGGTGACTTCATCTCTCTGAGCTTCAGTTTCCCCACCTGTGGAATAGAGATCTGTCTCCTGTGAGGCTCATGGCTCAGAGACTAAGTGAGCGATGGTGGCAGAGCTCAGCCAGGAATAAAAGAAGCTTCCACCTGAGCGCTGGGCATGTGCCAGGCACTGCACATCCATATCCGCTGTGGTCTTCCCTGGCTCCCTCCGTGGTGGGGCATCACCCCGTCTCACAGCAGAGGAGGCAGGCTCCGCAGCACCCACCTGCCCAAAGTCTCCCTGCAGGTGGGTGGCCACTGCGGGTTTGAGTCCCATCCTGTCTCCGGCCCCTTATCCCTCCTCATTCTTCAACAAGAGAGCCCCACGCTGCCCCAAAGCAAGGTGCAGGGCATGAGTAGGTGGTTTTGCAGGCCTGCTTGGGACAAGCAACCTGGTGGGCTGGTGGCCAAGTGTCCTGAAGCCCTGGCAGCCACTGGGGCTAGGGCCAGCCTCTTCCCCAGGAAGCAGGGAGCCGCGGGGCAAGGTTCTGGGAAATCAGGTTTATTAGTGTCTTAATGACTGTTTACAAGCTCAGAAGTGTCAGCCTGGCATTTTCCCTCCCTGCTGAGGGGCTCCATGCAGCCAGGGGCAGAACTGGGTCTCCAGAAGCTTCCTGAGTGTGTGGAAGTGAGTGCCCAGGACTGCTGTCAGCTCCCTGGGGTCTGCATGCTCGCGCCCAGCCAGCCCAGACCTATTTCTGGCTGGGTGACACTGGGCAAGGTGCTTACCTCTCTGTATAATAGGTGAGACCTTGTACCTCAGCTGAGCTGCTTCTGGGGTGAGCCCTCGTTCTAAGTGACAAAGTCACCTAGATCTTAGCCCCTGGGAGGGTACTAGCATCTTATGCATACACAAACTCAGGCTCAGAGATGTTAAGTGGCTTGCCTGAGATCACACAGCAGTTAGGGATGAGCCTGTGACTATGTCTTCCGCCATCAGGCAGGATTTTACCTGTCTGGAGGCAGGTGGAGATCAGGTGGGCTTCGACTTTGTAAGTGCGGGACAGATCCCTGTCTGTGTACATGGGGCGATCATGAATGAAAATGGCCTGGCCACACCTTAGTATCAAGGAGCCTCCAACAGGAGTGTGACGGGCCTCTCACTCAGACCCCAGGCTGCATCCCGTCCTGCCCCAACCACTGGGCATGAGCTGGACCACTACCGCTTCCAAAGGCCCATGAAAACCTGGCTGCCAGGACACACAGAGACGGACTTTCAGGAATGTTTGCAGCAAAGGGCATTCCCACCAAGCCTGTGTTGCTGTGGCACTATGTGTGTATGTGTGAACGCCCCACTCCGGGAACTCTCCAGTGTCCTGGTGTCTGACCCCAAGTGGACAGGGCCTTTTGCACCCCAGGGGCTACTTCTGACTTCTCCCGTTCACATCGATGCTGAGGGAGCAGGAGAACGGGGGTCTGGCTGCTGCGCATGCCCCTTCCCTTCATTGCCCCAAACCCTTCAGTCCAGCCCCAGGCTGGGGAGCTGCTGCGTCTTCCATGGGGTGTGGAAGGCACTTGCATCCCTGCCCAGCTGCTGCCACTTGCCTGCCTCCACCAGCAGCCTTGTTTTGTTGTGTTTTTTTGAGACGGAGTCTCACTCTGTCACCCAGGCTGGAGTACAGTTGTGCGATCCCAGCTCACTGCAACTTTTACCTCCAGGGTTCAAGAGATTCTCCTGCCTTAGCCTCCCAAAGTGCTGGGATTATAGGCGTGAGCCACCATGCCCAGCCTCCACCAGCAGCTTTTGAAATCCAGAAATTTCCAGGGGAGGACACTGTGGTGGGTAGGGCCCAGCACTTCGTCCAACTCAAGAGGCTTGGCTGCTGCCACTTCCTTTGGTGCCTACCCCTGTGTCTTGCCAGCAGCTGCTGCACCTTGGGCTTCGGGGGTGTAGGGCTTGGGCGCCCCCAGCCCAGCCTACTTCCTGGACTGGAAACCCTAGCAGAGGAGGGGGCATTTGTATCTCTGCCATCCCTGCTGGCAGCTGGTCCTGAGAAAGCCCAGATGGTTGGTGCAGAGGGGGCGTCAGGGGCTGCACCACCCGAAGAACATGACACGTCCCCCACCCCCGCAACACACACACACACAGGTTCACACGCTCACACCCTCATCTTGGTGGCTCCCTGGAGCCCAGCGCCCGCTTCCCGTGTCTGTGGTTGGCTTACGACGCCCCAGCCACTCTAACTGGGTTAAGGGGAGCCCAGAGCCTGGGGTCTGATGAGAGGAGGCACAGGGCTTCAGATGAGAGGAGGTCTGGGGCTTTAGGGAAAAGCCCAAAGAAGTCAGGGGATGGTCAAGCTCCTGAGCCTGCCCCTGGGGTCTTCAGCTTCTGAACTGAATTTGGGGCCAGCCCTGGAGGGGCAAGGAGGAGAAAGAAATGGCTCCCTGGGCAAGGGCCCACGGTCCGTGGAATGTTTGGGAGCTGTGGGAACCCATAGGCCATTTTGTTTCTCTCCGTCAGTGGCTGCGGGCTGAAGCGTGTGCCAGTGGAGTGGGTTGAGATCGTGTCTGCGCCCACTTGCCACCAGCTCCGGCCTCTGGGGAGGTGGTGCTGAGAGGGAGGGAGAGAGGCTCCTGTTTGGCTTCTGGAGACTGACAGCTGGGTGTCCCACCCTCATAGTGCCCACCCTCCTCCCCTCTGCTAACTCTGCTGATGGAGCTCACACTGCCACCGGCTCCTGCCCCTCCCACCCCTGCCCTCCTATTTCGCCTCTTATGACTCTCCCTAAATCCTGCCCCCAGGCCCCAGCCAGTCTTCTTGCCATTTTCCTGCCCTTTACCCTTGTCCCTTCTACCTCTCGCCAGAGCAAGGAGGCGTGCAGGGGAGCATCGCTGGCTGCATGAGGCCCAGCCTGGGGACTTGTGGGGAGAGGTGAGGACAGCTGTGCCATGACCCATCCTTCCGGGCTCTGGGGCTGGAGAACTCCCCTGGGGTCAGCAGAAGCAGGGTTTTTTCTGGGGGTTGCACAGTGGGTGAGTCCCAGCTTCCTCTTTGTAGCTTTCTAAAAATGCCCTGGTTTCCAGCAGGGCTACAGGCAGGGAAAACAAGTTTCAGTTTCTGCCTCGAATCCTGTGATTCAGCCAGGAAGACGTGGCCCCAGGCCTCCCCCCGCCCCCCTTCTGTCCTGACTGCCCACTCCCAGGGACACCAGGTGACTGCCTCACCCACCCAAGGCTCCAGAGCCAGGCTGGAGGTGGCTTCTGGCCCAGGGGGTGGTTTCCTCACTTCCTCTCTTCAGGTGGCTTGAGCCCCTTCCTTCAGGAGGTCCCCTAAACTTCCCAGTCATATCCAGTGGTTAATAATGGTCTCCCTCCTTCTTGTCTGGAAGGGAGGGGGCTGCTTACTCCTTATCCAAGGGCCTGTCCCCGACTCCGTCCCAGGCTCGGCCCTTGCATCAAGCCCTGTCTGTTTTTCCTCTGATCTGCACCTGCACGCTCTCCCTGCATTGGCCCATAGAGCACATAGAGCCCAGGGCTTGTGCGGACTGCACCCTACATTAGCAAGACCCGCAGCCTCTAGAAACCCACTCGTGTGGGGGAGGTGTGGGGGGATTGGTGGCACCAGGTTGGGGGAGAGAAGGAACCACACCCGGGGAAGTTGGGAGGGGCAGTAGGCTGGCCCTGCGTGGAGGAGTGTGGCTGGGGCAGTCTGAGTTGGGGGGCCCTTGTACCCTGCCTGGGCTGGCTGGATCTCTGTTGGGGACCTCTCTGGCAGTGGCCTTGCTTACGCAGCTTCGAGGGACAGGTTTGGTTGGGAGTGCCCAGCCCCACCCTTTGTGGGGGAACCGGATTCTCTGGGCAGCAGTGGTAAGTGGTGTCTGAGTCTGCATTTCTGTTGGATGTGCCTGAGCTAGCTGCTGCTAGCTGAGTTATGCTATCTCCAAAGCTATCTGCAGTCGGGGAGACCTCGAGCCTGGGCAGGGGAGGGTACAGAGGCCCCAACCCATGGGAGCTGGGGGTGATCTGAACTCTGCACTTCACTTTTTCTCAGAATCTCCCTGCCCCACCCTAAAGGAAGAATAGAGTCTGTCCCACCCTAAGCCCTGGTCCCTCTCCCAAGGTTCATTTGGCATCTGCCAGCTGGGCTGGGGCTGAAGGCCCTTCTCTGGGGTTAGCCACAGTGAGGCCAGGATCCAGCTGGGCAGGTGGCAGGGTTCTGCCTGTGGGCTGCCTGCGGAAGCAGGCCTGGGGGTCTTAGAGAGCGGCGGATATGACTGCGGGCCAGGAGGAAGCCTGGTCCCAGGATGTCACCATTTCCCCTGTAGTGAGCAAGCATTTCTGGGGCAGGAGATAAGTGCTGGGTGGGGCAACTCCAGCTCTCCAGCACTTTTTTCTGTCAGGTCCCTGCTATCTGGACCTGGGCCATGCTGAAGGCCAGAGAGGGTCTGATAGTCCCCACTCCTTTCCCCGCTGAGCCCCAAGGAAGGGGGCTGGGCTTTTGCACCCCCACCCCAATATCTGCACAAGTTGCAGGCAGTTGGTCTCAATGGTGGAAAGGGGCTGGTGCAAAGTAATGCTTATTTCTTTTTTTTTTGAGACGGAGTCTTGCTCTGTCTCCAGGCTGGAGTGTGGCACAATCTTGGCTCACTGCAACCCCTGCCTCTTGGGTTCAATTGATTCTGCTGCCTCAGCCTCCCAAGTAGCTGAGACTATAGGCGTGTGCCACCACACCGAGCTAATTTTTGTATTTTTAGTAGAGGCGGGGTTTCACCATGCTGGCCAGCATGGTCTCAATCTCTTGACCCCGTGATCCTCCCACCTCAGCCTCCCAAAGTGCTGGGATTACAGGCATGAGCCATTGTGCCTGGACAAAGTAATGCTTTTATATTCCATGTTTGGGCTTTGTTGGTGTCAAAGCTGGGCCGTGACCTTGTCCCATTTCCTCAGAGAAGGGAACTGAGGCCGGGGGTGGAGCCGCTCGAAGGCCGCTGCCCGGGCCTCTTGTGCTCTGAGGTTCAGGTGGCACTCCCGTGTCAGGCTCCTGCCCCAAAGGCATGGCTGCCCGCCCCTGTACTGCCCCTGCTGTCTGGTGCCAGGCCACCTCTCTTTGGGACTCCCCTCCCCACCGATTGCCCTGGGGCTAGCCAGGCTCTCCTCTCCTTCAGTCTTGGGTCTTGGGAGCCCCTCTCATTCTCATCAGAAGGTTGGCACAGATGCCAGCAGTGTAGCGGCTCCTGGGCAGGGGTCTCAGCTGGGATGGCCTGGCCTTGAGACGGGGGGGCTGGCTGGGCAGAACCCCAGAACCAAAAGCAGTGCCTACGGTGAGCTAGGGAGCTAGGTGGGGAGTCTAGCGGGGAGGCCCACTGGAGACTCATACTGGGACAGCATCCAGCATCCTCCAGCCTGACCCTGCTGTGGACACAGAGCCAGCAGGGTGGGAGCTCTCAGTGAAGCCCTCCAAAGGGGGCTGCTTCCTGGACCAGCTGCAGGATGGGGGAGACCGCTTCTGTCCAGGGCTGATATGGACGGACTGACTATGCCTAGCCCCCCAGCCCCACCCTCTCACTAGCTCCCCATTCAGTTAGCCATTAATGAGGGCTACTGGGTGCAGGACCCTGGGCTGCCCGGGATTGGGTAGGGGACTCCTATGCGTAAGTAAATCTGCAAGATGCTGGAGAGAGCATCTGGGGGTGACATTTTCTTTTCTAGTAGGGCTTGGCCAGGCAGGCAAGGTGGAGCCTGGTGGGCCAGGTGCAGGGCTTCGAATGAGGAAGTGAGAGCTTAGGGGTGGCACAGGGATGTGGCTTGTCTGGTGAGGGTGTGGCAGGGAGGGCAGACCTAAAGGGACCTCCAGGGAGGTGTGATCAGCTCTGGCTTCCAGAAAGATCCTACCTACTTGGAGACCTTAACTGAGCTGGAGTCTGGAGGCCCCACCCTTGCACCCGGCTCCTTCTGCTGCCTGACTCCCACCCCCCAGTGCCAGTTCCCCAGGGCAGTGCCCTCCCTGCCCTCTTGCTGTACCCTGGTCCCAAAGGAGGCCAAGGTATGAACGTTCCCTGCAGAGGCCCCGGTGAAGCTGTGGTCTTGGAGCTGTTCCCAGAGTGGGTTCAGGACGAGGGGACCTGGCCACAGCTTCAACCGAGTGGGGTCCCTCAGTGGCTGCCAGGACTCCTGGGCACCAACCCAGCCCAGTGGGTTGATCTCTGAGGGCCTCGTCACACTCCGATGGGCAGTCTGCTATAGGGGGTGGGGTCAGGACTCCCCAGCACTTTGGGTGGAAGGAGGTGAAGCCAGCGCTGCTGGTCTAGCCTTAAAGAAGCAGGAGACGTCCTAGCTCTGCCTCAAGGTTTCTCCTCTGCACCCAGCATTCTGCTCCCCAAAGGTCCCAAATACGCAGGGGATAAAGGGGCATTGCTTGATGGAATCACTGGGGAGCCTGGGCTGCTCCCCAGCCTCTGGTTTGCCCCATAGCAGCCCCTTAGGCACCTCAGGGGAGCCCCAGGCCTCTGAGGAGCATGGTTTGGGAAGCGCTGGAATGCTGGACCAAGTTCCCTTCTAGCCCCGCTCTTAGGGCAGGAGGGAGCCCATCCCCTAGGAGCCCCCAGGCCCTGGAGCTGGACATCTGGAGTCCTGGCTGCACCCCTTCCTGATTGTGTGAGCTTGGACAAGTTACTGAGCCCCTCCGAGCCTCCATTCACCATCTGCAGAATGGAAGACACTAACGTCTCCCTGGAAGGTGTTTCAAAGGGTAATGCAAGTAAAGGGCCAAAGAAGGCCTGGCACAGTTAGGGACATAATCCTGCCTGGCCTCGGGAGGGCCTCCGGCACCTCAGGCTTCCCCTCAAAGAGGGCCTGGGCAGGTCTTAAAAACAAACAGGAATGCCCCTGGGTTTCATGCTTTAAAACAAAACCACATATTTTGGGGCCACATGGTGGCTCATGCCTGTAATCCCAGCACTTTGGGAGGCCAAGGTGGGCAGATCATGAAGTCAAGAGTTTGAGACCTGCCTGGCCAACATGGTGAAACTTTGTCTCTACTAAGAATACAAAAAGTAGCCAGGCATGGTGGCGTGTGCCTGTAATCCCAGCTACTCAGGAGGCTGAGGCAGGAGAATTGCCTGAACTCAGGAGGTGGAGGATGCAGTGAGCTGAGATCGTGCCACTACACTCAAGCCTGGGCGACAGGGCAAGACTCCATCTCAGGGGAAAAAAAACAAAAAAACTCTATATTTAACTTTAAAAGTCCAGAAATTGCTAGCTGCCTTCTGATACTTAGGCAAAGTTCAAAAAATCTGGAACTGCTGTGTTGTTTTAATTGATAATTTATTGAAGTAAAAGCCACACAACATAAAATCAACCATTTTAAAGCACAAACCCCAGGGGCATTTGTTTGTTTTCAGGAAGACCTGCCCAGGCCCTCCTTTGAGGGGAACCCTGAGGTGCCGGAGGCCCTCCCGAGGCCGGGCAGGATTAAGTCCCTAACTGTGCACTGCATGGCCTGGAGCCGTCTCTCCATCCTTCCAGCCATCTGTCTCTCTATCCACCCTTCTACAGACTGAGGCTTCACCGCAGAGTATCTGTACAGAACGAGGAGAGGACAAGAACATGCTCTAAAGCCCGTCACAGCAAGACCCAGGAAGAAGCCGCAGGCAAACCCAGACTTGAAGGTAGGAAGCTGGGCAGCTGGACCCAGGGCACTGGCTGCTGCGCCCAGGTGCACCACGTGCAGATGCTGCCTGAGGGGCCCACACTGTGTGTCTGAACAGTGGTGGATAGTGAATGAAGGGAGCAACAGGGAGGGATAAGGGCAGGGAAGGTCCGGGTGCGGTGGCTCATGCCTGTAATCCTAGCACTTTGGGAGGCCAAGGTGGGTGGATCACCTGAGGCCAGGAGTTTGAGACTGGCCTGGCCAACATGGCAAAACCCCATCTCTACTAAAAATACAAAAAAATTTAGCTGGGTGCAGTGTGGGTGCCTGTAGTCCCAGCTACTTGGGAGACTGAGGCAGGAGAATCGCTTGTACCTGGGAGGTGGAGGTTGCAGTGAGCCGAGATCATGCCACTGCCCTCCAACCTGGGTGATAAGAGTGAGATTCCGTCTCAAAAAATAAAAAAGGGGCAGGGAGGGAGGTGGGGCCGGCACTGCTCAAGATGGGGCAGGTGGGCTCCTCTGGTAAGGGGGCACTCAAACTACAACCAGGTGGCTGAGAAGAGCCGGCCTCTCTGCTGGGTGACAGTCTAGGACAGAGTGACTAGCTCAGGCAGAGGCCCAGCATTATGGAGCTCCTGCTTCATTGAGAGAAAATTCACACACCCGCGATTCATCGGTGTACCGATGTTTTTATTTAAAGTGTACCATCGGTGTTTTTATTTATTTGTTTATTTTTTTGAGATAGGGTCTCACTCTGTCACCAGGCTAGAGTGCAGTGGCACAATTGTGGCTCCCTGCAGTCTCGACCTCCCAGGCTCAAGCCATCCTCCTGCTTCAGCCTCCTGAGTAGCTGGGACTATAGACACACCACCACACCTGGCTAATTTTTAAATTTTTTGTACAGATGAGGTCTCACTATGTTGCCCAGACTGGACTTGAACTCCTGGGCTCAAGCAATCCTCCCACCTCAGTCTCTCAAACTGCTGAGATTACAGTGGTGAACCATCACTCCCAACCTTCAGTGGTTTTAATGTATTCACAGTGGGTGGGTATGGTGGCTCGCACCCGTAATCTCAGCACTTTGGGAGGCTGAGGCGGGTGGATCGCTTCAGGTCAGGACTTTGAGACCAGCCTGGTCAACATGGCGAAACTCCATCTCTACTAAAAATACAAAACTTAGCTGGGTGTGTTGGCTTGTGCCTGTAATCCCAGCTACTCAGGAGGCTGAGACAGGAGAATCACTTGAACCCGGGAGGTAGAGGTTGCAGTGAGCCAAAATCGCACCACTGCACTCCAGCCTGGGTGACAGAGCAAGACTCTGTCTCAAAAAGGACAGAAAGAAAAAGGGTGAGCATGGTGGCTCATGCCTGTATTCCCAACACTTTGGGAGGCTGAGGTGGACAGATCACGAGATCAGGAGTTCGAGACCAGACTGGCCAATATGGTGAAACCCTGTCTCTACTAAAAATACAAAAATTGCCGGGCGCGGTGGCTCACGCCTGTAATCCCAGCACTTTGGGAGGCCGAGGCGGGTGGATCACGAGGTCAAGAGATCGAGACCATCCTGGTCAACGTGGTGAAA
>CAUYUD010129263.1:0-63824 GCA_963575295.1 Alouatta caraya
GACAACCTACAGAATGGGAGAAAATTTTTGTAGTCTACCCATTTGACAAAGGGCTAATATTCTGAATCTACAAAGAACTTAAACAAATTTACAGGGAAAAAACAAACAGTCCCATCAAAAAGTGGGTGTAAACTGACCCAATAACAGAAAGCCAAGCACCGTATGTTCTCACTCATAGGTGGGTGTTGAACAATGAGAACACATGGACTCAGGGAGAGGAGCATTACACACAGGGGACAGTTGTGGGGAGTAGGGGAGAGACAATGAGGGGTGGAGAGGGAGGGGAGGGTGGGGAGGGATAACCTGGGGAGAAATGCCAGATATAGTATGCACCAAAAGCAAAATAAATTAAAAAAAAAAAAAGCACAATATCTGCAAAGTGAAAAAAAAAAAAAAGACTAAGCATCAAACTATCATCATTTGCAGCATGATATTCCAACAAAGCAAAAAAAAAGGAAAATTAATCACTTGCAAGAAAAAGCTCCTCGAATGAACAAACCTGATCAAGAATCTGGAGAAGCAGGAATGTGTGCTCCCTGGTTAGACTGCCAAGACTGCAACATTTGGTGTTTTCTTTACATTATTCTTTTTTCTAGGAGACCTGGTGCATCACCCACAAGACACCAGCTCATTTATCTTCTTGTGGTTGTGTGATTGTATTTTCTTATGGGAAGGACATTTCAAGGGATATTTACAAGTAAGAAAATCCAAAAGACATAACTTCAAAACACTCTTTCCTCCCCACCTGCTGAGCCAGGTTTTATAACATTATCCTTTTCAATCCAAGACTGATAACATGAAAATTAAACCATGGATATAAAATACCTTTCTTTGCTTTTTACCCCAGTTTTCCCTTTGTAAAATTTTTCTACTCTTTTTTCTCATTGGCCTCAATCCCATAATTGGTTGCCCTGGGCTATGTTTTATAGCACCTATCTTAGTCTAAAACAGATTCACAATATCCTCCTGCTGCAGAACACAGGGTTAGTAGCTTTCCCTGCTAGACGTGAACCCCAGTGTGGTAGGAGTTTGGGATGGGGGATGGTATGGGGAAGCATTCTGCTTCAATGCAGATAAGCTTATTCTGCCAGGAAGTTCAAGCAATGTCTTCCATATACACCTACTCCTTCCAGTAAGTGAGCTGCCCCAGGCCTGCTAGTGGAGGTTCCTCACGTGGGGGGACAAGACAACTAACCTGTCTCTAACATCTACTTGGAGCCATGCCTTAAGGCTTGCCACTAGAGATATTTTCCTTTTTAAGATTTAATAATGAAATGTTAAAAATGTGCAAAAAGGTAATGAAATAATAGACACTAAAATCAAACATTTTATGATATTCACTTCAAACCTCCTCTCCAAAGACCATTATGAGTTCTGCAGAATCTCTACCCTCCACGTCCTTCCCTCTGTCCCTAGATATACCACTATCCTAAAATGTGTCTATCATTCTTAAGCATGTCTTTATGCATTTGCTGTATGTATGATATCTTGCGGTACATATCAAGTTTGCAACTTGCTTTTCTAAACTCAGTGTGTTTTGCTAACTGAGATATATCACTGTTGATACAGGCTGATCTCATTCATCTGCTCTACAGTATTTCATTTGCTAAACTATATTCATCACTTGTTGTTGATTAGATTAAAATACTAACAGTTTGTGTACTGATCTTATACCCAATAACCTCAATTAATACTTATCATTTATATTGTTGGTCTATAGATTATTTTTATTTTATACACTGGCAGCTCTTTCATCTGTAACAATGAGAGACTTGTTCCTCCCTTCCAGTCCTTCTTCCTTCCTTCCCTTCTTCCTTTATTTTCCTTGTGTAAATATCACTTTTAATAGAAGTGGCAATAGCAGGCATCCTTGTCTTGTTTCTAATTTTCAAGATAATGCTTATTAGATCAGACCTCTAAGTAAGATTTTTCTGTGAATTTTTGGTGGGCACTCTATCAAGTTAAATAAATTCTGATCATTTCTTAGTTTGCTTAGGGTTTTTTTTTCTAACAGGAATTTTTAAAATACTGTTTTTATATCTCTGAGATTCTAACAGCTTATTACTCTAATGTTGTCAATTATATTAGTAATGCTTTCAATAAACAATTCTTAAACTCCTAGGATAAATTCAACTCAGTCACAATGTATTTTTTAATACATTGATGGATTTGGCTTGAGAATATTTTATTCAGGCTGTTTGTACCTATTTATAACTGAAATTAGTCTCCCATTTGCCCATTTTATAACTTAGCTGATTTTGATATCAAAGTGCAAAGTTGTCCCTGTTTGTTCTCTGAAGAGATTTATATAGGATATAAATTTATGCGTTGAAGCTTTGGTAGAATTCAATATGAAACTATGAGTATGGTGTGTTGTTCTTCACTTGTTTCTTAGGTAACTTTTTAACTACTGATGCACTTTAATAGTCTTATATCTACTGATGTGATCTACTTTTTTTATTTATTCAATCTTGATAAGTTATATTAATATTTTTGCCTAGCTTTTCAAATGTATTGTCATACATTTAATTATAATTATTTCATAATGTTAAAATCCGTACTGTAAGTGGAATTAATTGTTTTCATTTCTATGATTTTGTTTTTGTGCACTCTTTTATTTCATCAGTGTTGCCTAAAGATTGACTATTTTGTTACTTTTTTCAAAGAATCAACATTTTTAGTCATTTCTTTCTGTATTTTCCTGTTTTATTCATTTTGCTCTTATTTTTATTATTTTATTTTTCTACTTCCATTAAATTACTGATTGTTCTTTTATAACTTCTTGAGTTGGACTCTTATTTCATTAATTTCAGCATTTTTACATATTTCTTATATATGTTACTGGTAAAATAAAAGGGGATTCTGAGGAGTATTTCTTTTAAATGTGTACTACTTGTATACACAATAAAATATGTCTTGGGAAGAAATATAATAATTATCACATCAAACTTAGTAGTCCATGGGTGGTATTCCTTATAAAGTGGCAAGTAGTCAATCGAAAGACAAAAGTCAATCAATTTGCACCTGATACCTGCAAGGTAGTTGTGATTTAAAACATCTGGATTTGAAAAAAGTCGATCAATTTAAAGAAAAATAAAAAGTATAGTAAATTTGGCTACTGTTCCATGTTTGAAAAGACCAAATCCTCTAATTTTGGAGTGCAAGATTCCACACAATTACACTGGGCAGAGGTTGCTAACCATGGTGTTCAAATCTTCTCCATGTCACTCTTCTTTTGCCTTCTTGATCTATTAGTTTTTAGAAAGGTATGTTTAAATGAATTTGTCAACTCCTCCTCATAATGCTGGCAATAGTTACATTTTACAGTTTTAGTTTGAATTGTTAGGTACAGTTCAGCTCAGAATTACTGTATATTATTCATGAATTATTCCTTTGGTAATTAAAGAATGATTATATCCAAAACTCTCTTCCTCTCAGGTCTTTTTTGGCTAGTATTCATATGGCCATCCTGGACTTCTCTTAGTTAGCATTTGCTTGGCATGCATTTTTCTACCCCTTCATTTTCAACCTTGCTCCGTTGTTGTTACTCTTCTTTCCATCACATTAGGCTGTTCTTATTCTCTTTCATTCTCCTCCACCAAGGTCTTGGGTTCTATAATGTTAGTGTGGCCACATGACACATATACACAAATATCCAGATTGAAACTGGAAGCTTTAAGAGAAGTTTCGGTGCTCATGGAAGCTGTTAGAGCCCCCAGTCTGCATCCAGAGACAGGGGATTGGACATCGTGAGCATTGCAGACACCCGCCAGCCTGCAAGTCCATGCAGAGCTAGTGTCTGATGGCCAAGAGAGATCCCGGCTCTAAAGTTTAAGCACATGCAGTGCTTCTGCCGACTGATATTTATAGTTTCATGTAGGTGGGGAGGACGCTTCTTGGAACAGAGAGAAAGGTCTCAACCCCAGGCAAACTGTATGGTTGATTGAGTGCCTTCTTCCAGAATATGCTTGAGAGTTTGTCTCGCAGGTCTCAATTCCTAATGATCACAGTGCTGGAGATCAAGGTAGAGTATCTCTAGCAGTAAGGGGTCTGACTCCAACCCCTGCTGAAGGTGATGATCTACTTGTGCATTTGGCCTCTGCACATTGGTCTTCATTCAATGAGCAGACAGAAATCTTTTGCTTTGCTTTTTCTAAAACATCAAGGCAACATTAAGAGTCCTGAGTCTATAGGCAAGGTCCTACCTTCCTACCTCGGATCCACAAAAGAAAAATATAAACCACACTCCATAGGATAGGAAATGTGTGTCTGGCAGAATGAAGATGGGGGATGCCTTCAATAGGAGGAGGGAATAGTGACTCAACACTCTGGAAGGAGATTTATCAATGAGGTACCGGGAAAGCTGACTGGACATTAGTTTCTTAGCAGTGGGTTCTAGGGAAAAATTGTCCCCAGAAAGCATGCCTAGGAAGGTGGTGTGTGGTACAGAGGGGTGTACCATGATTCTAGTCCTGGATCTACTATTTTTTTATTCGGCCCTCAATTTCTTCATTTATAAAACAAGAGAAGTACACCAAATCAGAATTTTCTAAAATGCATTCACTTGGCATCACTTTGATATGGCATACCCATGTGCCAAACTTAATGTCATCACTTCTCTTCAAATTGACTTTGTTTTACTTACTACTTGACTTGTCTTAATCAATACCATTTGTGGACTAATGGCTTTGATGCTGTAGTTGTATATTCTTTCTAAGATACATTTAATTAAACACTCAAGTAATATAGCAGGTCCTCAAATAATGTCATTTCATTCTATGTTGTTTCCCCATAAAGTTGATGAGAAAAAAATTGCTTCCCAGAAAGGAAGTCTGTGTAGAGTCTGAATGTTCTCCCCATGTCTGCATGGGTTTTCTCTGGGCACTCCAGTTTCCTCCCACATTCCAAAGCTGTACCTGTTAGGTGAATTGGTGTGTCCACATGGTCCCGGCATGACTGTGTGTGTGCATGCACTGTGCACTGGGCTGGTTCCTGCCTGGCACCCTGAGCTCCTGAAAGCTCTGGCTACCTGTGAGACATAGCTGGAATAACTGGATAAATAACTATCTTACTTATTTTTATTAATCTTTATTAAGTATATGACTAACTCATATTTATTTCAATGTTTAATATTATTTGAGTCTTTACTAAGAAATTTGTTGATTCTTTTGAAACCAGAAATATACTGTAGGAACTTCACTTTTGTTTATATCAATTATTCTTAAAGGTGCAGTTTCCAGGAACCTACAATGATGGTAAGTAAGGACTTACTGTATACATGTTTAAAGTTTATGTCACTCCTGGAATCTCCTAGTATTCCACTGGGATGTATTGTATCCAGAGATACAATGTATCATGTTTGGTAGTTATTAAATAGCCTCTAAAGTCCCTTCCAGTTCAAAGAGTCTGTGTTTTCATGAAATAAGCTTCGGATGATATCCCAAAGGCCCCAAAGACATCGGGCAGGAGGACTAGAGGAACACCAAGTGATAGACTCCAAGATCTACAATAGATGTCCTTTGCTTCTCAGGTTCATCCTTTTTGTTTGTTTCTTAGAAACTCTGTGCAAAGAAGGCTCCAGGTTGCTGAAAGTACAATCTGAGATCCAAAGCTCACACTTGCAGTTCCAAACCAGATTTATAAATAGTCCATCCAAACTAAACACAAAACTATAACCAAGACAGGTGCTGAAAATTTGGAGAACTCAATTTGTTTAATATGGGGGTTGGACAGCAACACTCATCACTACCAGATTATACACTACTGTATGTTCTCCCCACCCCAAATGGTACTAATCCTGGACTCCATTTGATGTTGATATTCAGCTAATAAAGAGTTTATATTTTACTCTTCCTTCATGCAGCAGAAATGTCATACTTACCTTCAGAGAAGTGTTCTGTGGACCTTTCACTTACAGAGCCAGGAACACATGTGGTTTAGGGCCTATGTATATTACCCCATGCAAACAAGGCTTTTTGGAGACAAAGATGAATTACTCTGAGAGAGGATCCAGAAAGCTATAATAATATCTGTACATTAACCATACCACAAATCCTTTGGTTATTAGTTTGGTTTTTGGTCCTCCTGTAGAATTTTGCCTGGTATGAACTTAGACCTCCCATTAGATAAGGGGAATCTGAGACATTATATCTGGCATGGGGGAAAAAGTCACCTAGAAACAGGATGTCTGGGTTAGAATTAGAGTATGGGCTTCATCTGACTTTGAAAATATCACTTATCTTCATGGTCCTAAATATTTATAGTCCTATAAACTAGAACTATAATCCACGTCTTAGTAACCTCCTAAGCATGCTGGGCTTTTGTTTTATTGTCTGCTTAGTGAATACTGTTTGAGCACAGGCCTGTGATTCTGAGGCCTGAAAGAAAGAAGACCAAGATCCTATGGAAACTAGAAGTCACAGGGTGACAATGACAAGGGTATTGAGAATGCAAGCCCAATTCCATCATCACGGTGACCTCATCAGGCTCTGTGTACAAGCTGCTTGCAAAGATGCATCCAATCACAGAGTCAGGATGGAGCCCAGGTCATGAGTCTCTTCTCAGAAGGGTGACTGCATAACTTATTGTCCAAACTAGTAGACTTCTAACAGCAAAAGCAGGCACTGTAAGTCATTATGCCTGGACAATAAGCACAAACCAGGGCTGTCCTGGTGAACCAAGACAGTGATCACCCCACTCATAACTTGCAGATAGTCAAAGGGATTTTTCCTTCACCTCTGTGAGCTTCTGTACATAGAGTTAGGTAGAAATGCTACAAAATCCATGTTGGACAGGCCTGGATGTCCTATAGATATGAGGGGATTGGAACCTAGAGTCTATAGGAATCTTAGACCTATTATCTTACAAATACAATCCGATGCAACGGTCCCAGAAGGAAGCCAGCAAAACCTCTTAAAATCCTTAAGCTCAGGTCCTGAAAGTCTCCAGATCTGATGCCTGAGCCATTCGGATGAATGCACTATGAATGAACCACAGTAGGGCCACCCTTCAAAGGCTCAACCTTTATGAAGTCCCAGATTCACAACCTTTTCCCAAGGAGAAGGATACAGCTGCCATCATTACCAGGTGTCTCCAAAATGCAGGGTGGTGAGTCCTGCTTCCCCAGGAGAATGCATAATGGCCCTTTGCAAAAAGCTGAGTCGTCCACATGGTGCTTATTTCAGCCTGTGTCTGTGAGGGAAATCATAGAGGACCTTACAACCCATTCCCCTAATACAAATATGCATTGTACTCCCAGAAACCATCTCAGGAGATGTGGGCCAGAGACACTTCTATGAGTTCACCAAACCCACTGTCCTCTTCCTCCTGGGCACTTCATTTCTAATCTTGTTTGCAGTAGATGGGGCCATATAACTGATTCTGGCCAGTGGAATGTGGTCATGTATAATTTATGTCACTTCTAGAACTAGCCCCTAAAAATCTTCTGAGAAATCCTACTGTCTTTCTCCTTCCCTCCCTTCCCTCCCAGCAACAAGCAATGGGGAACTATGGGGCTAGGGAATGGTAGGGCCTGGATCCCTGAATGACTACGTGGAACACAGCATCCCCCATGCCCTCCTTCTTTTACCACCGCACATGCAGCTGTGATGTGAGAAGCACAATTTATCAAGTGAAGTCATGGAGATTTGGGGATCATTTGGTGCAACTCTATCATGACCAATACAAAATGAAAGCAATTTTTCAAATCAGCCTGAACTAAAGCAATTAAAGAAGACAGCCTAATGTCAAACAGAAACAATTTGAGGGTTTCTCACAATTCTCGATTCTCTGTATCACTCTGCTCCTTCAAGAGCAGGAATGGCACAGGGCAAAGGTATGAGTGATCTACTTTTACACCCACATCCCCACAAAGGATGCAAGGATTCAACTCTCCCAGTTTCCTCAGCTCTTTCAAGTGAAATGAGTTGATGTCTCCCAAACTGCATGGTCTGGGCTAGGAGAGTCACCCTCATCAGATACTCATCCCAACCAAGCGGAGGTACTGCTCCCAGCCATCTCTCTTCACCAGTCCCAAAAACAATCCAGAAAGGCTTATACACTGTTGACAGGAATGTAAATTAGTTCAAACTCTATGGGAAAAGTATAGAAATTTCTCAAAGAACCAAAAAATAGAATCCCATTTGACACAGCACTCCCAAAGGAAAAGAAATCAAAAAGACACATTTTATCAGAAAGATACCTGCACTTGTATGTTTATCTCAGCACTATTCACAATAGGAAAGTAATGGAATGTACCTCAGTGTCCATCCCTGGTGGGTCAGATAAAGAAACATGGTCCATATACACTGTGGAATACTATGCAGCCATAAAAATAATGCAATCACATCCTCTGCAGCAACAGGGATGTAGCTAGAGGCCATTATCTTAAGGGAAATAATTCAGAAACAGAAAATCAAATACTGCATGTTTTGACTTATAAATGGATGCTAAACAACTGGGTACATATGGAAATTAAGAAGGAAATAATAGACACTGGGGACTATCAAAGTGGAGAGGCTGGGAGAGGGGTGAAGGTTGAAAAATTACCTACTGGGCACAGTGTTCATTATTTGGGTGAAGGGTATACATATTAGAAACCTCATCATTTTGTGATATATCCATGGGAGCCAGCAGACACTGGGCCAGGAGCCGCGACCTGGTCGCGTGGCGGGTGGTCGGGTCTCCGGGTGGCCGGGTGTCAGCCCAATGACTGCTAGCAGGAGTCAGTGGCCTCGGCTGGGCCTGGGTCCCGGCTTCCAGCCTGACCCGCTCCCGCTGCGGCCGCCATGTGGTGCCTGCACTGAAACTCGGAGAGAACTCAGTGCCTGCTGGAGCTGGAGCTTGACAGAGGCATCGACGGCGAGGCCTCCAGCAGCAAAAAGGGCACGTCCCTGGACAGCCCCTCGGCCTACCCCAGGGCCCCTTGGTGCCCGGTTCCAGCCTGAGCCCGGATCGCTACGGGAACACGTCGGTGGGAGCCTATGGGCTGTACTCGGGGGCCGCCGGGGCAGCAGCAGCGCACGCGGAGGCCCCAGCTGCAGCGCTGGACCTCCATCCTGCGCAAGCCCGCCAAGGAGGAGGCCATCGAGTGCTCACGCTCACTCTCTGAGGCTATGAGCTCTCCTGGGACCTGCAGGACAAGCAGGTGGAGATGCTAGAACCAAAGTATGGGGGGGTCCTGGTAACCCGCCACACGGCGAGCATCATCCAGACGGCGTTTCGCCAGTGCCAGATGAACCAGAACCTCGAACGGATCGTGCTATGCAACATGAGGGTGCAGTTCTCCTTGGAGGGGCCTGAGAAAGTGCACAGCCCCTACTTCAAGGGGAAGCAGGTCTCAGTGACTAACGATGGCTCCCAGAGTGTGGTGACTGTGGCGATCTCAGCTAGCCGACCACCCTCAAGTCTCCGGCCCCCTCCAGCGACTTCGCGGAGGCCGTCACCGAGCTGGAGGACGCCTTCTCCCAGCAGGTGAAATCGCTGGCCGAGTCCATCGACGATGCCCTCCACTGCCGCAGCCTGCACACGGAGGAGGCGCGGGCCCTGGAGGAGGCGCAGGCCCTGGATGCAGCACTGGCCCGGAACGCCGAGCCCCAGGCGGCCCTGCACAACATGGACCACCGCAAACTGGACGAGATGACCGCCTCGTACAGCGACGTCACCCTGTACCTCGATGAGGAGGAGCTGTCGCCCCCTCTGCCCCTCTCTCAGGCGGGAGACCGGCCGTCCAGCACCGAGTCGGACCTGCAGCTGCGGGCTGAGGGCACCGCCGCGGACTGCTCGGCCCCAGCCCACAAGGAGGACAAGGCTGACACGGACACGAGCTGCAGCGGCTGCGGGTGGTGCATCTCCTGCTGCTCACCACCGAGCCACCCAGCGACAGCTCCGCGGACCTCAGTGACAGCTCGAAGCAGGACTCGCTCAAGAGGCAGAGTGCCTACAAGCACAGCCTTGGAGGGCAGCAGAGCAGCCCCAAGCGTGGTCCCCAGAGAGCCTCCCCCAGGAGAAGCCTGAGTTGCGGCCCTGGTCCCCAGGCCTCTGGACAGCCACGTGGCCATCAACCGCCCAGCCAACCGGCACAGCAAGTCTGAGTGGGAATACTCAGAAGGCGACAATGACAGCATCAACAGCACTTCCAACTCCAACGAAACCATCAACTACAGCTCCGAGTGGTGGTCCGGAGACAGCCTGCAGGAGCAGACGCTCAGCAAGCAGACCCAGCACAAGGATGCCCGCAATAGCTGGGACTCAGCCACCTTCAGCAGCCACGTCATCTGCAGGAGGCACTACCGCAGCGGCCTGAACCTCGTCAAGAAGAAGCCTGAGAAGGGAGCCCAGTACCTCATCGAGGGTGGCTTCATGCCCGACATGCCCACAGGGTTGGCCCACTTTCTGATGCAGTGCTAGGGCCTCAGCAGGCAGATGATCCGCGAGTCCCTGGACAACCGCAGAAGCAGTTCAAGCGCGAGGTGCTCAACTACGTGGTGGAGGAGATGGACTTCTCTGCGATGGAGCTGAGGAAATTCCATCCAGGCCCTCGGGAAATTCCAGGCGCACATCCGTGTCCAAGGGGAGGCTCAGAAAGTAGAGCGGCTCATCGAGGCCTTCAGCCAGCGCAACTTGCATCTGCAACCCCGGAGTGGTGCGGCAGTTCCAGAACCCAGACACCATTTTCATCCTGGCCTTCGCCATCATCCTGCTGAACACCGACAGGTACAGCTCCAGTGTCAAGCCCCAGTGGAAGATGAAGCTGGAGGATTTCATCAAGAACCTCCGAGGTGTGGACGATGGCGAGGACATTCCCTGGGAGATGATGATCGGGATCTATGAACAGATCTGTAAGCGAGAGCTGAAGACCAACGAGGCCCATGTGTCCCAGGTGCAGAAGGTGGAGAAGAAGCCGATCGGATCCCTGCACCCCGGGCTCAGCTGTGTGCTCTCTGCCCCACCGTTGGTTGGTCTGCTACTGCCAGTTCTTCGAGGTTCCAGACCCAAACAAGCCTCAGAAACTCAGACTACACCAGCGAGAAATCTTCCTGTTCAACGACCTCCTGGTGGTCACCAAGATCTTCCAGGAGAAGAAGAACTCAGTGACGTACAGCTTCTGACAGAGCTTCTCCCCATGCGGCACGCAGGTCCTGCTCTTCGAGAACCAGTACTACCCCAGTGGCATCCGGCTCACCTCATGTGTCCCAGAAGCAGACATCAAAGCGTTAATAAACTTCAACGCCCCCGACCCTCAAGACCACAAGAAATTCACCGACGGCCTGTGGGAGTCCATTGCAGAAGTACAGGAGATGGAGAAGCACAGGACAGAGTAGGAGCTCGAGAACCAGACAGGCATCGTACGGCCCAGCATGTCCCAGTGCTCCAGTCTCAAAAAGGAGTCGGGCAATGGAACACTGAGCCGGGCTTGCGTGGGCGACAGCTATGCCAGCCGTGACGGCCTCAAGCACAGTGCCCTCAGCAGCTCCCTGCGAGACCTCTCGGAAGCCGGGGTCCGTCATTAGCAGTCCTCACATACGCCTGAGAGCTACATCAACACGAGAGTGTCCATCTTGCCCACACAAGACTATGCCCAACTCATTTTCTCTCCTGGGCTCCTTATTTGGGAGCAAGAGAGGGAAGCCCCCTCCCCAGGCCCACCTGCCCTCAGGCCCTGCCCTGCCCCCCCATCCACTGGTGGTCCTGCCCCACCTGCAGCACTCCATGGCTGGCCACCACCCGGGGCCCCCTGAGGGGCTGCCGCAGGCCCCCGTGCATGGGCATCACACCCAGCACTGCCATATGCAGCAGAACCCACCTGCCCTACCACCACCACCACCCCTAGCACATTCAGCATGCACACCAGTACCACCACAGACCCCACGGGGGACACCCAGCCTGCGGGGCCCAGGGCCATGACCACCCCCCACTGCCCTCAGCCCGCATGTGTCACGCAGCACACCACCATGGGCAGCCCCCTGACCTGCCGCCCCCCCCACCAGCAGCAAGGCCAAACCCAGCGGCATCAGCACAATTGTGTAGATAGCCTGGGCAGGAGTTCCAGGCTCCCTGAAACAGTTGCACATCACACAGGGTACACCCGGGGGCCACTAGCCGCACACCAAACCCGGGGCATTTCTGTTGCCATCTCTCCCCTTTCCCCTCATGGCCCAGCCAGAGCCCCAGGAGCCCACAAGGCTCGGGTTGTGTGGAACAAAGGTCCAGAGTTCATTTAGCATTGGCACCCTGGGTACCGCTCACCTCAGTCTGAGGGATGAGTGGGCCTCAGCCACCATCAGCCTTGAAACGGTGCCACCAGCCAAGTAGACGTTGAACGGCCTCTCCCACTCCAGCTCTCAGCTCCCTGTGCCCTAATTTACATGTATATGAAAACCCAACCTAGAAAACGAAGACATGTGATACAAGAACAGAGACAAAACAAACCCCCCACAAAAAAAAAAAACATGCACATGTACCCTCAAACCTAAAATAAAAATTTTTTAAAGAAAAGCATTTCACAAAATGGTCTGCTTAACACATTGTACTGTTTTCCAACTCTGTAGTGAGAAAGTGCTCCCCCTCGTCTGATCTAAATTTCTCTTTCAAAAGAAGTCCATTTACTCATGTAAGTCCTCAGAGAGAATACACTCAACTTCTCACCCCCAGACATTTGCAGTCGCCATCCACCCCATGGCAGTGTCCCCACACTACCCCTGTTCTAAGCCTCTGCCCTCCCTCTCTACCAGCCACACTGTACCTGGAAGGCAGCAACCCAAGCTCTGTGGTGCAAGCATGGAGGGATCCAGGGAGGCAGCTCTGAGCTTTTAGTTACAGCCACGTCCTTGGACATTACTTAGCTCATCCAGATGGTGAGCCGGGTAAACAAGAAGTCCCTGTTCTCCATCAGCATGTCAGCAAGCGCCTCACTCTCAGGCATCTGGCGAGCTGGGGGCAC
This sequence comes from Alouatta caraya, assembly GCA_963575295.1. Taxonomy (NCBI): domain Eukaryota; kingdom Metazoa; phylum Chordata; class Mammalia; order Primates; family Atelidae; genus Alouatta; species Alouatta caraya. The sequence continues at coordinate 12,941 of CAUYUD010129263.1, forward strand.
GATCTCCATTTACAGTTTGGCCCTCCTCAGCGTACCAGAAATGTGCCCTTGTGTAAACACTCAGTGCCCTTCCTCCAGGGAGGACACATGGACAGGACAGTGAACACCTTGCTCCTAGTGGCCTGGAGAGAATGAAAATATCACTTTCCTTCCTCCAGCCTTGTCTGCCCCTAATCGCTCCAGCCCACCAATAGCCAAAGAGCCCTCATGTGCAGGGAGACACATGACTGGCTCAGCTGCCAATTTTGCTGAATCTGTATTCAGCTGCTACCCTTCCATCCCCCTTGGCCCTGCCACTTGCGAACTGTGTAATCATGGGCAAGTCACTTAAACTTTCTGAGCATCCGTTTCTCAAGTGAATAATAATTCCACCTGTCTCACAAGAGTCTCCCTTTGCTGAAAGGACTTGAAAAAACAAAACTCATACAGTGCCTGTGGATGCCAGGGGCTCTCTACAACTATTCATTCCTTTCCTTTTACCTGTCACACCCTCATGCAGTCTCCTACCTGATGTTATCTCTTGTCCCAAAAAGAAGCATGTAGGCTGGGCACAGTGGCTCACGCCTGTAATTCCAGCACTTTGGGAGGCCAAGGCCAGTGGATCTCTTGAGCTCAGGAGTTCGAGACCAGCCTGGCCAACATGGCGAAACCCCCTCCCAACCAAAAATACAAAAATTAGCCAAGTGTGGTGGTACACACCTGTAATCCCATCTACTTGGGAGGCTGAGGTAGCAGGATCACTGCAGCCTGGGAAATAAAGGCTGCAGTGAGTCGAGATGGTACCCCACTGCGCTCCAGCCTGGATGGCAGAGTGAGACCCTGTATCAAAAAAGAAAATAATTAATTTTTTTTAAAGTGTGTAATTGCCCAATGACTGGGACAAGTCAGCTTAGAGCAACGTTCTCTGCTCGCTGGTGCTCAATACTCCCTTCCACCTGCTGGTCCTCAGCTTCTCACCTGTTGGTTCCTGAAACTCCAGTTACTGCTGACTTTTAAACTTTTGTCTTGCATTCAGACTCATCATCAACTGCTCCTGCCTCGGACCTCTGATCTCTGACTCTCTCCATCAGCTGGCCTTGCTGTCTCATCAGTACCTGACTGGTGGCCCTTTTCTCCTGTTGCTAATAATCTCCATGTCTGGGCTTCCAATTTATGTCAGTTGAGTGATTGAATAAATGGTTGAACGAATGAACAAATGAACAGAAGCACGATGCAAACTGAAAAATGATTTGTAATCTTCTAGCTGACACTCTGGACTTGAATCTTCACACCTCATCCATCACTGTAGGGGACTTGTACTCACTATTAAAAATATTCCATGACATTGTTTTTCTAGTTCTGGTAGGAGGTTGTGGCTGACACATATTTCTTAGGAACCAGAGAAAAAAATGTCGCTATCGCTTCTCTTCTGAAGGGGGGCCAGGCAAGGATAAAAATTTGCCTTCCTAAACAGAGCCTGCACAAACCCATGGCCTGGGAACCAAGATGCCGGCTCCTATGCCTCATTCAGTTCCTGTGTCTCCCAGTCAGTTGTGGCCTGGGTAAGTTACCTTGCCTCTCTCATCAGCTGGCTGCGAGCTCCCTCCAGGTCTGCATGAATACACGCCTGCTGATGCCAATACACTGCACGCAGAGGTGTTTGAGCCAACTCATGCTGATTTGCTAGAACGCATTGTTAAACTTTCAGGAGTTCTGCAACCCAGTGGACATCATATTGTAGCTTGAAATTAGTCTCAGTGGGAGTATTTTCCAGAGGAATTTGCAAACGCTTTTAGTCGGGGCTTTTTCACCAGAGTCAGTTGTTAAGCCTTCACCAACATACCACTAGTTTCACAGGTGTATTTCCTCCTCGCTGAGTGCTCTGGGAAGCCAGAATGGCATGGAGCCCATAAGTGAGCCTCAACTTCCTTCTCTTTAAAATGGGAAGATACTTCATTGCTTTCCACCCCACAGGCTACACAGCCTCAGCCTCAGAAGAGCGTGGAAGAGAAGGCCTTCCTGCCGCTATGACATGAAGGAATACAGATAGAATCATAAAATCACACCATCCAGATCCTAGCCACTGCAGTTAACCTTCCTAGAATACAAACTTGATCTCATAATTTCTCTGCTCCAAAACCTTTGATGGTTCCCTAGTGCCTCCGGGATACAGTTAAACCCTAACCTCCTTCATTTTCTCAGCCAACCTGCCTCTAATTTCTTCTTCTTCCACTCTTTCATGTACTGTCTCCTCTTGTGGCTGTTTTCCATATATGCTATATAGGCAGCTCTAATTATTGCCCGCACACTACTTGTGTCCCCTTTATTGGGTAAGAGCACATTAACTTGTTCTTGGGAGAGAGTTGAGGCCATTATCTGGATTACAGATCTGGAATGCGTGAGGAGTAACCAGGAGCTAAAAACATGATAGAAAGTATTGCTTCATCCCTGGGGTTCTGGAAGCAGACTTCCTGTAGGTGAGGCTCAGCTCTAGCACTTAACCTGCTATGTGACCTCAGGCAAGTTGCTTAACCTCTCTAAACCTCAGTTTTCTTATCTGCAAAATGGAAATATTAGAAGAACCTACCTCCTGGGGTTGCTGTAAGGATTAAATGACTTACTGCATGTTAATGACTCAGCCCAACGCCCGTATACAGTTAGCACATAAAAAACATTTGCTGATACTACTTTCATCATGTCATCTTTGTTACGATCAACCTCAGATCATCATCATCATCATCATCATTATTTACATAAATAACTTAGGCTGTAAGTAAGTATCTGCCCACACATCTTTCTGAATTATTCAGCCCTTAGTGGAAATTTCTTCAGACCAGAAGTCTCAGGAAATAATTCAGTGCCATCCACCCTCATCCTCCAACACTGGTAAAGGACAGATTTTGAAGACTTCTAGAGCCCAGTTAACAGCTCTGACTTTGCAATTCCCCCACACTATGATCAGATACGTACACTAGCAGCCAAGTAAGACATTTGCATTTGAGACATAAAGAGGCAAAAGGAATTTTCTACTAATGAGACTCCATCCAGGGCCTTTCCATCCTGCACATTAGCTCAGCCCTGGTTCTTTTCTGAAAGCACCTCCTCCCGGAAGCTGCAAATCTTCAGACCTGGACGCTTAGGTTTGAGCCATCCCATTCCAGGGCCAATCCACTCCAGAGCTTGCCAAACAACAGAATAGCCCTGGAGAGCTGGTGGATCAATGCAGAGACTTAAAAGGGAGAGGGTGACCCAGTGTAAGCAAATGTGTTGTGAAAATTGGAAAATGCTATTCACATCCTGATGCAGTTCTGTTGCAACCTTTAACACCCTTCATGGGTAGCTCATGACGTTCGAACTCCCTAGCTCGCCAGCTCCCTCCCCATTCTGACTCATCTCAAATCGTCAGCTTGAGATGTAAAACTGGGTTCAACATAAATTCAGACACATCTGCACATATCTGAAGGCCCACTGGGGAGAATCTAACAGAGCAAGTGATTCGTATGAGACATTGATACCCACTGAGAATAAACCAGTTCCAGAGACTGAACACACTCTCCATCTAGGAGCAGTGGTGCAGCATGAGTGGAAAACAGAGGGATATGGAGCGTGGTCCTGCACATGTCACTCAGATTGCCAGCCCCATGGACCTGAGCCTGACTCTTGCTTGGTGCTGCATAGGGAAAGGGAATGAACTGAGAGGCTGTAAAGAGTTCAGGTCTGCTTTCCTATTCAGAGTGACTTGTGAAATATATATATGTATATTTATATTCTGGTCAGCTTCTAGCTCTTTTGTATATATATCAAGCTAATATATATATATGTTGACAAGACGCTGATACAGGACTGGGAAGAAATCATGAGAAGCCTCATAACTGTCTTACCAGTGATCTTGAGAGGAAAACAATGGTGGGAACCAAGCATTAGCTGTCAAGACAAATTGTTAGAGCCCATGGGGTGTTTTGGGGAGTAATTTTGGTTGGACAGAGGATCCTCCTATAACACGTGGAGGCAGGCCCAGAAGTACAGGCTTTTGACGCTCATTGTAATCTGAGGTGTGCCCAGGTTGGTGCCGAGTCCTACAGAGAAAGGACTGTTCTTATTACCACAGAACCTCATCAAATCCCACTCCACCACTTACTAACAGTGGGCAGTTCACTGGAGCAAGTCACCTAAGCACTCTGTGTCTCCATGTTCTCACCTACGATAATAACTACCTCCAGGGTCATATGAGGATTAGCTGGATTAATTCATGCAAGGGGCTTTGGGTGGCTTTTGGCACATGGTGAGTGCTCTGTGTTAGCCACATCACCATCATTATCACCCAAAGATAAAAAGAACAGCATGATGATCCTAAGCCTGGCTCTGCACCCAGATTGTGTGGGTTTGAATTCCAGCATCCCCCCGACCCCTTATTAATTGTGAGTAATTTACTTCTCTGTGCTTCTGTTCTCCCATCTGTAAGTGAGGATAATGTTATGGGACCAACAGGGTTCATATGCCTCTTCACAGTAACAGGCCAATGACATTGAGACAACAGGTTTTGCAGCAGAGAAAGAGTTTCATGATTGCAGGGCACCAAGTGAGGAGCTAGGAAGAGACTCTCAAATCCACCTCCTCCTGGAGTTCTGGGCCAGGTGTTTTTAAGAGGCTCATGGAGGATGGGGGTGCTGAAAAATTGGGGTCACTGATTGTCAGGGTAAGGGGGGTGAAATTATCAGGACTTAAAAACTTGGTGAGTCAGCTCCTGTGTTGTCCTTCAGACCAGCTGGTGTCAGTAGTTTCATTGGTATGCAGTGCTGAAAGGCTACCTCAGATGAAGAACTTAACGTTTCATAATGTTCAAGTTGATGTGTCTGCAGAGGAAGGAGAGGGCAGAGAGTAAGGTGGCCTAATGATTAACATTAAGTGTGCTGCAAGCTTGGTTTATTTTTGTTTCTCCCCTCCCTTCTTCTCTGATTAATTTTATAAAGTTTATAGGGATAGTTTCAATAATGTGAATGTCTCTCCCTTGAGTTGTCCCAGGAATTCACTGGCCCACATAAAAAAGCTTAGATATGGTTTATATTCCTATACCACTTGGTATGTGGTAGCAATGTCCATTATCAGACTTAATACTTCTATCCAGCATCTAGCTGGTCTTGGTGGTCTCCTTACTATCCTAGCCTGGCACCCACCCATGTGACAATACTTAGCCTCACTGCTATGCATGTGCTCACACTAACTCCTTGCACAGAACACTCTCCTTTTCCCATTTTGTCTATCTAGATTCATGTTTTAAAACCTGATTCAAGTCCTGCTTCCTCCAAGAAGTCTTCCTCCAGCACAGTGATCTCTTACTCCTCTGATTTGTGACCTCATATGCTCCTACACAGCCAAGCCAGGTGTTCTCTGACCCAGGTACCTGCTATTATACTAAGCACCAACTCAGCACTGGAATCCATGAAGATGTTGGGGACAGGGTCCTAAATTGAAAACATTGAAAACATCCCTGCCCTCAAGGTTCAGGGAACAGGGAAAACAGACAAATGCATCTGCATCTGAGCTGACCAATGTTACAACAGATAAGCGCAGGGCTTCACAGAACGTGGAGAAGCGAATCGGACTAGGAGAGCCTTGGGGCACAGGACACCTCTACTGAGTCCTGAAGTGGGAGGAGCTGGCTGGTTCAGGGGCAGGGGTGGGAGAGAAGAAGGGTATTCTAGGCCATGCTACTTTCCCAAGGCAGCCATGAAAATGACAACAAACTGGATGGCTTACAACAACAGAAAAGTATTCTCTCACCGTTCTGGGGGCCAGAAGTCAAATTCAGGTGTCAGCAGGGCCATGCTCCCTGCAAAGCCTCTAGAGAAGAATCTTCTCTTGCCTCTTCTAGCTTCTGGTGGCCACAGGCGTTTCACAGTTGTGACTCTGATCTCTGTCTCTAACTTCACATGGCTTCCCCCATCCCCATCTTGTCTCTCCTCTGTGTGTCTTGGAGAAGAATACTTACCATTGGATTTAAGATCCAACCAGATAATACAGGATGATTGAATCTCTAGATGGTTAATTTAATTACATCTGCAAAGAGCTGTTTCCAAATAATGGTGTGCCCACAGGTTCCAAGGGTCACAGTGTGGGCAGCCTGAGTAGGAGATGGTGACCCATTTGTTTCCACTCTCAGCAATGCCTCAGGGACTCAAAGTCCAAGGCTGTGACATTCACTCTGGAGCCTTCCCACATCCTCACCACTCACCCTGTGCTTGCCAGCCCTCCATGGTACCGCCTGTCCGGTTCTCCCACCACTGCCATCTTCACACACATCTGGTGGGGAAGGAAGGAGGAAGTGGGGATGTCAGGGCAGGCTAAGAGAGCCCCTGAGGAGTGAGCCTGGGGGAGAGGGTTTGATGGGCCAGCCCCACTCCACATGGGAACTGGGCACCCATGGATAGTCCAGCTCCTGGGCTTGGCCCCAGCCAGGCTGGTCCATTCCATGGCCATAAAGTTATGTTCCTTCATTCCCTCTAAACTGAGCTTGAAGCCCCCTCCCTGAAGCCAACCTGATTAGCCCTGATTGACCAAGAGTGGGTATTTGTTATCAGGCAGTGTCAATTTCAAGTTCCACCTCTGACACCTGCTTTTGGAGAGACTTTCAACTTGCAACTCAACTTTTCTAGACTTCTGTGTTCTTAGTCATAAAATACAGATAGTAACTCCTTGACCTGCTGGTCTCACAGGCATAGAGAATTTGCAGCACTATGGGTGTGAAAAGCACTTGGCACATTGTAAAGCATCAAAATATAATGAATTAAGCCACCCTAAATCTGTTCTTGTACAAGCCACATATACAAACACATATGCATACTTACACACTTACTTTTGTTATTGATTAATATTATTGCTCTATTACCTATTTCCTCATTTCCCAGTTCCATTGTTGCACGATTTCCATTTTCGCCTATGAATTCACATATGTTATAATGGTTTCTGAGTTCTTGGGTTGGGCAAGGAGGAATAGCTCCTGTCTCTCGATATGAAGCAGAGTTCCTGAGCTTAGGGAGAAGTCTGTGTCTTGAGGGCAATGGGTATCTAATGTAAGGTGGGCTGGTGACCGATAGACTCCATGACTTTTCTTTACAAACAATTTTGGACGCAGCTTCTGCGGCTGCTGTCAGTCCAGTGACTTCCATGCAGGCCACCCCATGAGTGAGGAAAGCATGGAGGTGGCAGCCCTCCTCCAAGTCCCCCAAACTACCTCTGCTGAGAATATTGACTCCACTGGGTGGAGGTACGGCCAGCCCTTGATGGCCCCTACAAGCAGTGTCTGTCCCTGCTGATGTGGTTTCTTCCTTGTGTGTAGTTTGAGTCCTGCTGAGAGTAGACATCATACAAGGCACATTTTTCAACAGCCTCCCAGAGCCCTCCAGATGATAAAGAGCCTAGTCACTCTGGACTCTGCATCTGATAGCCCCAAGTTCGAGGACAATCCTACCCTGCTTGTCAAGTGGGCCTTGGCCTCCTTGGCCTGGGAGGGAATGTAATGCTTTCCTTCATTTCTGGGCTTTTTGTTTGTTTTCTGCCCTTGTTTTGTTTTGTTTTGTTTTTGAGACAGGATCTTGTTCTGTCATCCAGGCTGGAATGCAGTGGTGTGATCATAGCTGACTGCAGCCTCAAACTCCTGGTCTCAAGCTATCCTCCCACCTCAGCTTCCCAAATAGGTGGGACTGCACGTGCACACCAGCATGCCTGACTCATTCCACATTTCTAAGCAGAAAGAGGCCACTTGAGCTTCTCAAAGGAATTCCAGTCTGGTAGCAGGGAACTTGGGCTCTACTCGCTGTCTCCAATTGGCTGCGTGATGCTAGAAAAGTTTCTTCACCTTTCTGGGCTTTAGCTCCCTCTTCCACAAAACTGTGGGGCTTAAATCTCATGATCTCTTTGGCCCCCTCTTGCTCTCATATGCTGAGGTTCTGACCTGCCGATTATTCCCAGGACTGAACTGCTCTGCTGTGGAAGGCGAGAGAGGTCACTCTTTTCCCTCAATTCTCTGCTGGGCTGGAGTGAAAAGGTCAGAGAGAAACTTTCCCCAGGGATGCTTATACCGTGGCACATTTTGCTCTTTTTCTTAATTCACTCGGCAAATATATATTTGGTGCTTCATATATGCTGGCACTGGTCTAGGCACTGAGAGATTTAGCCATAAGCAAAATAGATGAAAACCCGTCCTTGTGGAGCTCGTGTTAGGAGACAGATAATAAACTATAGGTGGTGAGATCTGTGACAGGCGGGAGAAACCACAACTAAGGTAAGGAGGGCGTCACGGGGGGTGGGTGCTAGTGAGGGGACTGACCATGTTAAGTAGAGTAGTCAGGAAGGACCTGACCGATACAGTGACCACTGATAAAGTCAGGGGGTTCTGGAGATGAGAGTTCAGAATGAGGGAAGACCTGCATCCCACGAGTGTTGTGGAGATGGGTGTGAACACAGAAAGAGAGCCCTGAAGCTTGGCCTGAAGCTCTCAGGAAGATGATGGTGGGAGATGTGAGGTGGGGAGCATGAGTCTTTCTAGAAGCACACTAAGCTCTGGCCCCTTCCTCGCTGGCCGATGGAACCAGGGAGGCCAAGCTGTGCCAGCCCATCCACTGTGCAGAAGGTGCCCAGGCTGTGTCTCAGCTCCCACCCAAGGCAGACAGCCTTACCCAGGGATCCTGGCACCCCAAGCAGGGCCACACAGCAGCATCCCCAGCTTGCCCTTGTCTGAAGGGCAGTGCGGGTGTCGGTGAACGAGCCGGAATTAGAATTCCTCACTCACTGCCTCCTTCCTTCTCACTCCTTGGTACAATTGAAGATGGGCAGGGGGATCCAGAGAGCACCCCAGTTAATTTCAGAGCAGTTCCAGGCCCTGGCCCTGCAGACTAAGTTCTGTAAGGCGACAGCAAGGAGAAGCGTGAGAGGCTCACCCAATGGGGTGGTCGCAGGACTCCTGCATGGACAGCCCTCTGTCTATTCACAGAGGAAAGCTTTGGCTGTTTGGAAGCATTTTCACCAACTCTGTCTGGAATTTTCCACCCAGGCCCTTCTCCCCTGACTATTCCATCCTGGTCTTGTGAATCCAGACCCCAAATCCGCAGACCTTGGAGTTACACACAAAGGGCTGGACTCAGGAGTGGGAGCAGGGGTGGGTCTGAGGGAGTCTCTGACGACACCGCGGCCCATTACTATCTCTGCCCAAGTCGCTCTGAATAACTCTCCTCTGATTCCTCCTTTTCTTCCTTCTTCTGTCCCTCCTGGGGAGCCCAGGACAAGATTGCTGCTTGTTACAGGGGGAGCCCATCTCACCCTGGTCCCCACTTTGTGATGCACAAGGTCCCCTCTTCGCCTAGGACTCCAGCTTTGCCCACTTGGGGCTGGCATCAGGCCCAGCCATGACCCAAAACTTTCCACAACTCAGTTTGCAGAGGCAGGGGAGTGCAACGGAAAGAGGAGAAGGGGAAGATATTTGAACGTAGAAGTTTAGGAAAAAGAAAGGAAAGCACAGTCAATTAAACCAATTGCCACATTGGAAGGCAATGTCATTGTGGCCACTGGGATGGGAAGACAGTCAGCGGCTCTGGCCCCGAAGCCTAGGATGATTGGAGGGAGGAGCATGGTGGGTTCCTACTGTGCTCTCCAGCATGAGAAAGCAGCCCATCCACCCTGCCTGGGGACCAGGCTTCTCCCAATCTTCCCCAGGGCTTTCCTGATACCCTCTCATCCTCAAGAAGGTGCCACCATCCCCTCTGCCCTGGCCTGTCCCATCTAACTCTCTCTGAAGTCCCTGTGAGAAACACTGAATGATTTAAAATAGACTGTGGATCCCCTGCAAAAAAAAAAAAAAAAAAAAAAGTCCCTGGCTAAAAATAGCTCTCAGCATCTAAGGGAGAAAAAAAGAAACTGCAGCAAAATTCAACTGGAGCAGTGACTTTCCTGTCTCTGATGTTCCGGGTCAGTTCCAGCCCTGGAGAAGGCTGCGAGGGAGATAGGGGAGGAGGGGGTCCTTCAAGGACAGGGATAGGATCAGAATCGCAATCTGTGGCAAACATCTCTCTCCATTCCCTGACTTGTGGTCATTGGGCCCTGCCTGGTCCAAGCAGCCGGGCAGTGCTCAAGGCAGCAGCAGGGAGCAGGAGATCCTCGGGTTGGAAATAGGAGCCATGCAGAGTGGCCACTGGGGTCCAGGGATGGAGAGGCCTCCAGGCATGGGTGCACTGCCCTGCAGAGACCCTAAAGACGTGCACTCAGTGGAAGCTGGAGTCAGGACCAGATCTGATGCTGAGAGTGCCTGTGAGCCAAACAGCTCAGAATGACTAAGGAGTGAAGGAGATGCTCTGTCTTGAGGAGCTCCTGCATCTGCACTCAACTAAGGTGCAAAGAAGCCCTCTGGAAACGGTCACTTGGAAAGTCAGAACTCCTATCCAGGTCTTGAATGCAGGAGAAGCAGAACCCCGCGGACTTCTTTCTGTGCTGGCAGTGAGAGAATAGCAGAGAGACATGATTTTACCCGGTAGAAACGTTTTAAGGACTATGAAAAGGATACATACACATGCACACACATACTTTTCATTTTCAATTATGAAAGACAGGGTCTGCTTATTTTGCACATGCCAAAAAGCTATCACCGTAACCTGGAGAAAAGCCAGGTTGCAGCTTGAGAAGGAAGAACTCCTGATGCCTCCGTTTATCTGTGGTGGGCTCCCTCTGAACTATGAGTTGCATGTGTTGGTCACAGGGACAAGCAAGTGCTAGTAAGCGAATGAGATCATTGGGGGGTGGAACTATACAACAAGTCCCCAAACTAAATTTTGATACCTAATGTTTTGTTATCACGATTTGCCATTGAGGTGTACCCCCACATGCCCACAAAGACACACACACACACGTTAGGGGAATTTGTTCCTCAAATAAGTACTTATGCAGCCCACCACGGATTCCACACAACCCAACATCACCTGGACTCGTATCTTATCTCCAAAACCATTACAAGGTCACTGCCATGCCAAGAAAGGGAACAAAGTGGTTTTTAAGGACTGCCAGATCGTTTGTTAGGGACGAAGCAGTTTCCAAAGCTGTAGGGGAAAGAGGGAGTGATGAGAGAGGAGAGGCCGGGACACCACGGCAGGTTAGGGGACACGTTCCTGCTCAGCAGGCGCTGAGGCTCCTGTGCTGCCCTCTGTGGCGGTCACAATATGCCTGTCCCCAGAAGACAGCAGTTAACAGAGTGTGCGGTGGCACTCAGCAGAGTTCATGACCCATACTTCTTTGCAAGTTCAGGGCAGGGAAAACACCCTCACAGTCATTTTGTCTTCTTAACTTCAAAACCTGCTTTTCTGTCGTTTTTTTCCTTAGGCATTCCTCTGCCTTCCCCACCCCAAGGGAGCTCATCCTGATCTATGCCACCACATCCAGGGTTGACAGAGACCCGGCCAGAAGCTGGCCAGTCCAAACCCCAGGCCCGCCTCCCCTTCCCTCCACGACCCTCCCGGGCAAGGAACGCTGGGTCCCGCCAGCTCAGCCCTCCCCTGCTGGCATCTTCCCCAGCTCCCTTCCCTCTCTCCTGAGCTCACTCCACCTGCAAAGCCAGGCTAGGACCTTCGCTTCTCCTTATCCGTGAATGTGCTTTAAGGAAAGGGAGGAAAACCAAACAACTTAGAAAAGAAAGCATCCCCTCTCGCTGCCAAGCCCTGGTTCTCGACGGGGTCTGTGCACATCAAGACCGCAGCGCTGTGCGGGGGCCTCGGACTCGCAGTGGTGCAGGGTTTTCTCAGCAGCTTCGCTCACTCTCTTCAGTACTTTTCCTCTTCTCACACCCCGGGGCCTGTGGAGAAATAACCCTGGGTCCCCCTAGCGGCAGAAGCTCATAGCGCCGCCCTGGGACGCTTCCCACCATCGTGGTAATTAGCGGGTAGTTTAGTTATAACCACACTCTCATTAACGAACAGCGGGAGAAGAGACGGTCCCCGTTTCCTTGGAGACCTAGCAGCGCGTGCTTCTATTGCATTGACTGTTCCCTACAAGCTCAAAAGCCCCCAGGTGGTTATCTGCGTAGTGTTTACTGCAGCAGATGGAGACCAAGGCCTGGTATCACTGTGTTCCAGGCCCGTGCTACTCAAAGTGTGGTCCCTGACCTACGCATCAGCATCACCTGGGAGCTTGATAGAAATGCAAATTCTCTGGCCTCTCAGGCCTGCTGAGTCAGTAACTCGGGGGTTCAGAGCCCAGGAATCTGCATTTTGACAGGTTCTCCAGCTGATTCTGATCCACCACGAAGAATGAGGACTGACCTAAACTAAGCATGCCCTGGCATTTTGTTCTTATTAATCACCAGCAACTTCTCCTGTTAAAGAGCTGAACAGAAAGAAACTGAAAGATACTTCTTCCTTGTTCCAAGCAATATGTAATATTGTAATTATGTAATAATGCAATTATGTTATTGATTGGAATAATATTGGATACATACAGTGGATCCATACATGGTGTGGAATAACATAATACAATTATGTGTTGATTGGAATGAGAAATACCTTCTCCCAGGTTTGTCTCTAAGGAGATTCTCCTACTCCTCCCGTTGTCATCCACTTTGTCATCTAAACCCACCTTGGAATGGAGTCACTGAAACATCTCCAAGCAACGAAGCAGTACTGGGAAATTAGGAGCAGCAAGGACTCTGTCATCAACAGGGAGGCGGCCTCACAGAGCCCCACGAGCTAGCACTGGCCGGCACAAAGTCAGCGGGACCAGAAAAGAAACCAGAGAGCAGGCAAGGGACTGTTGACACAGGAAATGTAAACCTTAGCCCTGCGCTTGCACTTTTCCAGCCTAGTGCTGTGCATCAATCACTGTCAACATTGCTGAGCTCAGAAGGGCTCAGCCTCATTTTGATGAGCTGACTGGTTCTAAGAGGCCAATCTCATTTTAACTGGTGTATTTTTTAAGAATTGCTTGCTTATGTCAGGGATAGGGCCACTTTTGATACTGTTCAAACTGCGGAAAGTAGCAAGTTGGTGACAAATGACCCATGGCACAGGAGGAAAAAGTGAACATACCACTGTCTATTGCAGGAGGAAACTTGGAGGTCACCTAAATCAACTTCCTGCTTGCTGGACAGGGAAAATGAGGCCCTGAGTGGAAGACTGACACTGGAGGAAAAAGGGTTGTGTACAAGATCACCTTTCCATGCCTCCCCTCCTCACTCCAGGTCTAATGACCAGGGAGGCATCCGAAATAATTCAGCCTCATTCTTAGCCTGGTCACATTCCAGAAAATCTGTGAGCAAGTGGTATTTAATTTGACCTGGAAAATCACTTTTCCAAAAGACATCTGATCTCTTTGCTGTGTTATCCCCTGGTCCCTACAGATAATTTCCCTCTACAGAGCAAACTGAACCAGAGTCCCCGGGGTGTTCAGCCTCTGCATGGAGTTTCCAGGAACATTTCCCACAACTTCCTGCTGCTTCCTCTACGACCTCTTCTGGAAGTTGCAGGCACCCATAGGCAAGGACTCCCTAAGCTGCCCACTTGCTTTCACAGGCCAGGAGATCAGGCGTCTTTGAGGCATTGGCTCCCCCACATCTACTTGGAATCCCGGAGTAGTGCGTTTACTTCTGCACCCAATACCTCCGGGGGAGTGGCGCAGAAGGGCAGGTGATTGCCCATTAAGTGGTCACCCAGCCACATGGGGACGGCTGGCCGCACCTCTGCCAAAGGGGAAGAGAATCCAGAAGCCCCAGAAGAAGGCAGTGCTGACTCCCAGCCTTGACTGGATTCACAATCGCAGGTTGGGTTGGTCCTTCCCAGAGAGCTCTTCCAGCAAGCCATGACTCACCCACGGGCAGCACTGACCAGCTGGGGAGAAAGATTAAATACAAGTGGTGATGGCTCCCTCTAGTGGGCTGACATCAGAAAGCGAATGTGGCTCTGAATCTTCAAGGAAACCGGGAAGGCTCTGCTGGACGCTGCAGGGCTGATGTATGTGGCTCAAAGATTCTCATGCATAGACCTCAGGTCACACACACAACTTCTAGAGGAAGTTGCGTGTTGGTTTCTAGAAGTTGTGTGTTTGTTTTTTCGTTGGTTTGTTTGTTTGTTTCATCATGTCCAGCACATGGAGGCCTTGGCCATAGAGACAATCACTCTTGATCTCTGACTGTAACCTCACCGTCAGCCACAGGCCGGCTTGAAGCCAGAGCTACCGGAGTGCTGCTCCCCTACCCTGGAAACCTCTTCCAGCCCTGCCTCGCCGTGAACCCAACCACTCTCCCTTCCCTGAAGCTTACTTTCCTCCATTCGCTAGAGGGTGTGGTGTGCAGGTCCACCAGCTGACCTCCTGTCTCTAAAGTGCTTTGACCACGAGGACTCCATAGATGACTGAATGAGTTATGGCTTATTGTTCATCTAAGAGCCGCCAGCAGGATTGTTCATGGCCTTCTACACTTGGAGGGACCCCGGCAGCCACATGCACTCTCACGAACATCACCGCACTTGGCTGTCACGATGGCCATTGGATTCACCTTTTCCTCACCTCTCCCACTTGGCCCCAGCAACCAGGTTGGCTTCATCTCTCTTAGCTCTGAGATGGAGCTGAGAGCTGGGCCCTCCTCTGCAGCCCACAGAGCCAAAGAGTCCAGACCCAGCGTTCAATCAGAGCTGTTGGCTTGGTCTAGGAGCCCCATGAAAATAAAGCCGAGGAGTTCTAGACTTCCTTAGCAGAAAGAGAAAGTCTATGTGACCCATCCCATAATAGTGATGATAATCATGGTGATGGCTAACATTTATGCCAGGCAGGCACGGGAAGCACTATACTTACAGCGACTCATTTGATCATCACAGCAACCCTATGTCACAGGTCATCACAAAAGCTTCCATTCTTGCATGGACGCAGAATCACTGCAATAAGAGCCAGAGTCACCTGGTCATTACAAATGCCTGCCACAGAGTCTGGATGCTTAACAGGTTTACATGGATCTCCCTAGGCAAGAGGAGAGGGCTTCCATTTTCCAGGAAGTTCCCAGAAATCAGTTCACCCTTGGTTATTTTTACTACAGTTACTAACCTCAGAATTACTAAAGTGGGAGGAGACACAGGAGAAGATCTGGTTCACTTCCTCATTTCCTGGTGAGCTAACTAGGGGATCAGGATGTGGAGTGTTGATGTGAACCCACAGTGAGGTAGCGGCAGGGCTGTGGCTGGCCCCCAGGTCTCTATGCTTCAGCCCAAAGCTTGTTCCACTCTCCCATGCAGTGGCCACCACGTACTCAAGCAAATGAACAGCCCTGAGGTCTCCCCTTCGACAGCCCAGGAAGCTCCATGGCCATCAGCCAGCCCAGCTGAGCTCTGGAAGCAGAATCTTTCCAATATCAGCCTACAGCACACAGGAGTGTCCTGGCAAATTGGTTCTCTGCTACATTACCCTGAAAATAAAGACAAGAGTCACCCCGGAGTGACGCATTCCAATGACAGGCAGGCAGCAGAGAGCAGGGACAGTTGGAGGGGCAGCCTGGGCCATCAGCCCTCCTGCTTGCAGATGCTGGGTGGCCGTCCTCCATTATCTGTCCACTCTGGAAGAGACCACCCTGGCCCCTCCTCAGGAGCTATGATGGAGGTGTTCTCGGCCTCCCACTGGCTTTTCTTCTTTGCTCCAGAATGTTTTCAAGTCCTTCTGCTGAGGCCCTCCATGCCCCCAGCTTTCTCTTCCCCACCATCCCTACCCCAGAGTATTTGGTCTGCTGCTTCCCATTTTGGAGTAGCTTCCACCAGATGTCACTTGCCAGCCGGAGTCAGTGCCAGTCATGTCTCCAACTTTCCTAGGAGTGGCTAGGTGGGAGGAGCACCTTCCAGATAATCTGTCTCTACTGCTCTGTCGCCATAGACTTGGTGGCATTTCCCTGGCCCGAGAGCACTTTAGGGTTCTCCAGCTACTTTCTTATGGGTGCTCTGTCACATGGCCAGCCAAGAAGCAGACCTGGCCTGCTCCAGTGTCAGTGTGGAGAGTGGGAATGTGAAGAAGGCAGTGAATACAATTGGGTGGGTGTGTGAAGGGCAGGAAGGGTGAGAGACTGAGAATGTATCACAGACGCTCAGATGCCTCCCACCCTGACTTGGGGTCAGGAAGACAAGCAGGGAAGGGCAATGGCAGTGCCCCCTCCCGCTGTCTTCCTCGAGAGAAAGGTGGAGGCTGGGATGCGGAGTCAGGCCCCACTAGACCTATTAGGAAATGTGGAGGAGGGTCGGCTGGCATCAGAGCCTGTCTGGCTGGCTAGGATGGCCCCGCAGGCCAGCCTGTGGGAACTTCTGGGAGGGGCAGCAGCCAGCCTCAAGCAGCATCCAGGGATGGGGAGCTAGCCTCCAGGACCAGTTGCTGGCTTTGCTGCCTTTCCCTTCTTCCACCCAGCACTCAAGTTCACCACCTTGGAGTCCTCCTGGCCTTCACTTTCTCTCACGCCCACTCCACATCCAGGTCCTCCTGCTGGCACGCTCTGCAAAACGATCCAGAGCTGCCCGTGTCTCACCACCTCCACTGCAGCAGCCTCGTCCAAACCAGCCTCAAGCTCTCTCCTGGATTATTCAAACAGCCTCCTAACTGGTAATTCGGCTGCAATTTACATCCGGTCATATCCCATCTCTGCTCAGAACCCAGGAGGAATGGTTTCCTCTCCAACTCAGAATACAAGCGAAGTCCCGCTGCCTCACTGCCTCTTGCAAGCCACGGTGCCCTCCCTGCTGTTCCTGGAACATGCCAGCCACGCACCCACCTCAGGGCCTTTGCACTTGCTTCTCCAAGGAGGAGGTTTCCGACCCTCCCCTCCACCACACATCCCCCTGGCTCCCCTTGGCCTCATTCTGCTCTTTATGCAAACATTACCTCATAAGTCCTACTTTCCGAGTCTCCCCTGCTTTAAGCTGCTGTCCACTCTCCATCCCGACACACACACACACACGCACACACTCCTGCTGTATTCTCTAGCCCCCTTGCTTGATTCTCCTCTGTTGCCTATACTCACCTAGCATACAATAGATTTTAATTATTTATCGTATTATGTGCTTTTCTCCCCAACCAGAACCCAGCCTTCGTAGGGGCATGGGCTCGTGTTGCTTTTATTCATTAGTGAATCTCCAGCACCTAGAAAAGTACTCAGTACATAGTAGGCACTCAGCAAACACTTGTTGAATGAACAAATCAATGTTTGACACAGTTTGGGAAAAAGACCCTCACAGGAGATGTCGGAATTGTCGGGTTTATTTAATAGGGAATTGAGTAGAGTTTATCTAGTAGAGTCATTGGGTTTATATAGAGAAGCCTGGCAGGGAAAAGGGTGTGTATGTTTGTGTGTGTGTGCTTGTGTGTTTTTCAGGAATGTCTGACAACCACCTTCACTTGTAGTAAACAATGTGTGAGCCCCTGATTATCTGTATGTAAGTGTTTTAACTGTATATATTAGCCAAACCCAACACTTCCTTCACTTACTTCCTCACTCATTCATTCACCACACATTTGATGATTGACAGTTCTGTATCAGGTGCTCTCCTAGACACATGGCTAAGGCTATGGTCCCTGCTGTCTTCTGCAGCTGGGACTCAGGACAATCTAGGAAGGTGTGGGCATTAAAGCAACCTGGAGCCCCAGGTTTCCTGATTTTCTTTCCTATTTAGGAAAATCATCCTGATCCTTCATTTTGTCACAAAAAGGAAAAGATACTGGAATGAGTGACCAGCCGTGGGAATGTCCCCGACCAGAGATCCTGGAAGAGTACAGGACTTGTTTGATTGTTGAGAAGTAACGTTACCCCCTTCTACTGAGGACAGGCCAAGAGAGAACAGCCGTCAGCTACAAGAACAATGTGGGTGAATAGAAAGAACGTCCTTCCTGTACCTGGGAGATCTTGCACACAGCATCATCTGGCCTATGGGAAGTCCACATAAAAATAATAACTCTGCCCTTGATATTTGCCCAGGCATATGTATATCAGAGGCAGATAACTCTTAGATCATGGGTTACACATCTTGCCTTCTTGCAGAATGTCCCCTATCTGTGGCCCGGGTCACCACAGAGGGTGATCAAGCCCTCTTCCCGGTGATTTGAGGGTGGTCATCACATCCTCCTGTGTAGTGAGGATGCCGGAAAGCAGCAGGTGCTCTGAATCGTGGATACCTGCCAGCTCCTGGGGAGACCACTGGCTTGCCTGCCTCACTTGGCCATCATTGTTTTCTCATGGCATAATGCACAGCCTCTGAGACTTTGCCATGTGTTTATTTCTCATTCTTCCACAGCCACCCTCGTCCTGGGTGGGTCTGCAGCACAGCCATGCACCTCCCGGAATCCCCTGACCACCCCATAGCTGGCCTCTGCCCACATCACCAGCTTTCACCCTCCCCCTACAGCTTCACCCCGACATTCTGGGCCCTGTCTTTAGGGACAGCGGGTCTGGTCTCAGCTCTTTCTGGCTTGGTTGCTGCTCTTGGGAGGCCACCAGGGGGGTGTCAGGCCAGATCACCCAGTCAGTCTTCTGAAGAAGTTGAGGGTCCAGCTGCTGTCAGAATTCTATGCGTAGGTGTCCTGGCTTGAAGCACCTGCCAGCATTTTTCCTGCCAGAGAGAAACCAGAACAAAAGTGCGTGTAGTTAGTGATACGAGGGTACGTCGCGTGAGGGATGGAACCTAGGGATGGAACCCAGAAACCTGGGAACACCAGTGTCCTTCCTAACCCCGCTGGTGTTTGCTTCATGCTCTCCTACCGGGCCCCCATCTCTAGATTCTCTGGTCTGCTTAAACCATACCTCCCACTGCCACCCAGAGAACCCCAGCAACTAATCCGTGACTGTGAGCTTGTGCAACCTGAAGCCATTTCTGCCCATGTTGTCCTTAATACTGCTGTCATTAGTTCTCCACCTTTAATGGCCCCGGGGCCCAAGTCATGTGCCTGACTTCCAGGCCTCAGAAAGCACAGTCTCATCTGATCTATCCAGCTGGTCTCACTGCTCCCAGACACCCCCACTGTCCACATGGTCCCAGGGGCCCCTCTCGGACGCTCAGCCTGCACCAGTGACAGGCGTGTTCCTCCTTCCCTGAAAGAGTTCCAGCCACCGCCTGGCTCCTCCTCACCCCGCCCCTACCCTGCCAGAATGTTCTCGAGTCTCCTTCCCACAATACTGAGTCCAGTCCCTCTAGGTCAGGCTGAACCCCCACCCCTAAGAACCCCTCTGGCTGCCCCCTGCATGACTGATCTCTCTCTCTCTGCTCTGCACTCCTACTGTCTTTACCATCTGGCCCACACGGTAGGTATGCAGTGATTTTCTATTGCAAAGCCTGTGAGATGTACTGCCCAAAGTCCTGTGTTTTAACATCGCCTCTCCCGTGGCCTGGGCAAAGTTAAACTCCTCTCGCTGTCATCCCTGACACAATGCATGTGTCTCTGTGACTACCACAAAGCACTCCAAGAGCAAGCCAACATCTGGCTAAACAAACAAACCAGCAATCATTGTCATTTCTGTTTCTGCACGTGAAACAGGAGCAGCAACATTAAGGTGTTCATGAAACTGCTTTGAAAAAGGTAAATAAGGTTTTCATAAACTCCGGTTGGTATCATGATTGTGTCCATGCAGTAGATTTCTGCAGAAGGAAAAGACTTCATGTGTGTCATTTCAGTTATTTGGGAGCAAGCCCAAAGGTCTGTAACATGGAGTAACTTGTGATGTTACTAACGCACAAATCTAACTGTAAAGCCTGGTGTTCGGGGCAGTAGTTTGCCTGGTGACTGTCACTGACCCTCTGGCATCAGACTCACAAGGACATTGTCCGGGGAGCTTTCTACTGGCGTTGTCAGCATGCAATAGCTCTTGCAAAGTGTCAGGAAAAAACAGCAAAAATCTCTGTGTGAAATTCCAGTGGCCATCAGGTGAAAGATGGCACCTTAGCAAATGGTCAAAGTTTGTTTGGTTGTTTCAAAGGGAAATGAACAGAAAACTCATTACTCTTCGCACACACATGTTATTAAGGAAAAGTCTGCCCAAGCACTTCTGCATTCATAAATGTGGAGTTGTGTCAGGTGCCTGAACACAAGTTCCAAATGCTAAGGGTCATTAGACTCAATTCTCCTGCTGTGAATGTAAAATTACACGTCAGGAGCTTTCTCTCTGGACTGCTCTATGGCTCCACCTACGGTATGTTCTTAGGGAATGCACCGTAATTTTTATACGAGTCCAAAGAAAACATCACTGGAGAAGAAGTCCACCTGATTTAGAGTTTAAAACGGCAGATTAAAGTTGCACCTTTTTTTTTTCTCTCTCTCTCCTGGAACCCTACGAAAATAACAGTAAAGGAAATTTTTACAGAAGACAGAGGAGGTAAATTACAAAGAAAATCAAAATATAAATCAGTATAAATCAGAATAGTGGATGAAATAGTTAAAAGCCAATTTGCAGATTATGGAAAGCCCCTGGAGGAATAGCATTTGACTTGGGAGAGGGGCAAGATTTAAAGCCTGGGTCCCTGCTGATGCCAATGAGATACAAGTTGACTTACCCCCAGGAACCCATAAAGGCTCAGAAGTTGAGATTGTCAGGTATAACAGAAGCAGGGTTGGAGTGCAGGACTAAAAACAGGTTGCAGTTAGACCCACCTTTTCAGTTCTTCTTTGCAATCTCACAAAGCCAGGCAGCTATACCCAGCCCACCTCCTTGTCAAAAGATGTAAAGTTTGTTCTGGAGAAACTAGTCCAGAAGGGCCTAGACTCAAGGAAAGCTGGCACCACATAAGGCTCTGGAGGAACCGTACTGAAAGCAAGGAGTTAAGTGTGAGGGGAAGTCAGATGCTGAATGGTGAGACAATTGACCACTTCCCCTGCTCTGCTCCCAGGATAATATCAAACAGGGAGTTGGAGAATTTTTTCCTGGAGAAACCAAAGGATTCCAAGAAAAAAAGCCTGTAGACACTGGAGGCCCTCAGTGAGACAGCCTGACCCCAGCTTCATCACTCTGCAGTGAGCTCACCATTCCACAAGCCCCAAAGACACAGAGAATCCAGTAAGCTTCTTAGTACTTCACTCATGAAAATCAACAGAGATCCTCAAATTACAAACATCTCAGGAAAGCCTCCGAAAGGTCAAAACCAAAGACAGAAATGCAGAGAAAACAGAAAATTCCAGAAGCAAGAAAAAAACTTCACATATAGTAAAAATCTTTGGATAAATAAGATGGAATATTTTAACCATGAAACAAGAATAGCCTTCTATTAAAAAAAAAAAAACCAAAAGAAAGAAAAGACACCACCCAAGAAGAAGAAAATAATTCTTTGGAAATTAAAACTATGACAACCCAAATAGAAGCTTCAATAGAAGAGCTAGAAAATAAAGTTGAGGAACTCTCCAGAAAGTAGAAGAGAACTACAAAGGAAAAGGATAGAGAAAAAACAAGGAAATTTGAGAACCAGCCCAGGGGATCCAAAGTCTAATAGTAGAATTTAAAAAAAGAGAATAGGCAAAAAAAACAAATGAAAGAAAATTATTAAAGAGCCGGTTTTTTAAATGTTCAAGAATTGAAACCATGCATTTCCAGACCCAGAGTGTCCACTGAACACCCATGACAATGGCTAAAGATAGACTTACATCAAGGTATAGCATCATGAAACTTAGAAATTGGGATATCTTTTTTTTTTTTTTTTTTTTTTTGAGACGGAGTTTCGCTCTTGTTACCCAGGCTGGAGTGCAATGGCGCGATCTCGGCTCACCGCAATCCGCCTCCTGGGTTCAAGCAATTCTCCTGCCTCAGCCTCCCGAGTAGCTGGGACTACAGGCACGTGCCACCATGCCCAGCTAATTTTTGTATTTTTAGTAGAGACGGGGTTTCACCATTAAAATTACTCTTTATGGAAGTTTTGGCTTAGAAAATTTGAGAACCAGAAAGAAGAAAAATAAATTCCTTGAGATTCTTGTCAAGATAGAATTGCAAGTTTATGCAATTTTATTAGAAACATTTACTATGTTAATAAGCTAGATATATTAAAAATCGGGAAAAAAAATTTCTCTGAAGAATAAGATAGACATCTCCATGGACAAAAAATTGGGAGGAATAAAAAATAATATGTGTAGGCCGGGCGCAGTGGCTCACGCCTGTAATCCCAGCACTTTGGGAGGCCGAGGTGGGTGGATCACAAGGTCAAGAGATGGAGACCATCCTGGCCAACATGGTGAAACCCCGTCTCTACTAAAAATACAAAAATTAGCTGGGCGTGGTGGCACGTGCCTGTAGTCCCAGCTACTCGGGAGGCTGAGGCAGGAGAACTGCTTTAACCCAGGAGGCGGAGGTTGCGGTGAGCCGAGATCGCGCCATTGCACTCCAGCCTGGGTAACAAGAGCGAAACTCTGTCTCAAAAAAAAATAATAATAATAATGTGTATAAACCAAATATGCAGGTATGTTGGACTTTGCCCTTTGCTGAAGTAAAAGAAGCTGAAGCTTCAGTTGCTTTAAATCCGTGGCAACTGAAAACAATCACGAAAGGTGAGACACCAGAAGCAGGTTCAAAGGCCGAATCTAGGTGCTATGATGAATTTAACCAGTTAGTGAAAAGAACTTTAAAAATGAAATTTCTGCTTCTTGGGACAGTATATACAGAGAAAAAGAAAGAAGTGGCTAGAATCTTACACGAATCACCTCACAGGTGTATTCCCTTTTTTACTGTTGGATGGTTTCCCCTAAGGTAGCATCCTGCAGTGTGTAGATGCTGTATTACACATTTCTCAGGGCTGTCACTCACTTTGGAGTCCGGTTAAATGACTCCATTGTATAGTGATAACACTATGCTGCAGTCCTGGAAATAGCAATTAACTAGCATAAATTTTGTTTCTTATCAGTTGGATTTAGGATTGAATGGAGGTAACTAAAACATTTCTATAAAGGAAGAAGTGAGAATAATACAAGGAGAAGAATATCTTCTATTCAAAATGTGCCTAAAATATCAAAGCACAATAGCTGATAAAACCAACTGAATGAAAATCAGATAATAAAAATCAGCTCTAAGACAAGAATTAATAATAATTTTTTAATGACCAAACATTTTGAGAGATAAAACTTAGACAACAGCAATAGGAAATAAAAAATAAAAATAATAATAAATAAAAATGAATTAAATTAAACGGTATGAGAAAATAACAGGTGAACTTGAAAAGAGACAAATCCAAGAAAATATAGTCACCTCATTAGATGGAAAAAATGCCTAATTAGAAACAATCAAAGTGATTAGTGGATGAATTGAAAGAGAGTAGAGGATTATTCTCCAAATGTAGCAAAGATTAAGTTGAAGTAACAAAGGAACCGTTAACAGAGACCAACAATAGATTGAAAATAGGCAAAACAAGATTGTTAGGAGTGCCAGTTAAAGAGAATGGAGGTTGAGAGTTGATGTTTGAAAGGTTTTCATGAATTGTCCAGAATTGAAGGACACACGTTTCTACATAAAAGTGAATACCTAGTGCTGACCTGGAAGGGTAGACATGAATAGACGAATGATGGATGGATGAATTTATAGAAATAGGTCAAAATAATACAATACATGCAAGTATTCATGTTTGTAGATAGACAAAAATATAAGCATAGAAAAACATAGACTATCATGCTGAAACTGCAAAATATATAGGATAAGCAGAAAAAATCTTAACCGTGACTAAAGGAAAAGTTACCTATGTTTTTTAAAGACAGACGATCTCCCCTGCCATAAGAGACATCAGAAGACAATGGAAAAATAATCCAAAATTGTCAAGCAAATTAATTGTAAAATATAATTCTATAAATTGACACCTATAATTTATAATTCTGTAAATTGGCATCAGTTCAGGAATTGAGGGAAATAAGGCATGCAGTCACAAAGTTCCATACCAATAGACTCTCAATGAAAAGATTGCTAAGCACACACATACACCCAAAAGTTGAACTCCATGTGAAGAAACAACTGGCAAATTTAATGAGTTATCGAATTGTATAAATAATAAGTAATTTATTTACATTTTAAAAGAAAATACTAAAATTTTGGATAATGATTGCACAGAAACTAGGGGAGCTGTTCATTTATGATGCTAAGAATCCTTTGGAACAGTAATAAAGATATTGAACTACTTTAGACTTTGTTAAAAATTGATTATTTGTCGTAAACATGTAAGGGTAATTAATTTGAAAAGTGGTATACCCAGTTTTCAAAGACCATAGTAAATACTAAGAAAATACAGAAAGTTTTATCTATCTTCAGAAGCCAGAGAGGAAAAACAGATGAGCAAAGAAAGATCTTAGTAGACCAAAACACATGCATATACAACAGGTGGCAGAAAGAAATTACATTAAAAAGCATTCATAATAAATTCAAACACAGCCACCTCAGCTTGGAAGGGACAGTGTTTTAACAGGGTCGAACTAACAGAAAGCGATTTGATTCTTTAAAATCAACCAAAAACTAACAAATCAGAAACATACAATAAAAAAAAACAAACAGATAAAAATAAAATAATGCTGGTACATGTTTAGTTATGTTGTAGTCACTGTTTACACTTCTTATATCTTACATCCAAACACACTCACGTAGAATTAACTGGTATAATAATAATAATATTAGATACAAGGATTAAAAATAAAAGCATTAATAAGGAAAAAGAAGATTTTATCCTTGTATTTGGAGCCCCAGACCAATGTAATAATGAATGAGGAAAATAAATCACTTTCTCTCTTCTTTAATTGTTTGCTCAAGCCTCGTGCTGTGACACACTTACAAGTTCACCTACTCTGGAGGATGAGGCAGGAGGTTCAAAACCAGCATGGGCAACTTAATAAGACCCTGTCTCTAAAATAAACAAATGAGTAAATGGAAAAAAGAAAAAAGTTTGTGCAAATGACACCTTCTCCAAGAGGCCTACATTCGTGTCTTTATTGAAATTGCAATCTACTCCCAGTTGACAAACTCCAAATTTTCTTTATCTGCTTTGTTTATTACAGCACTCTCATTTTCTAATATTTTTTAAAATTGTGTTTTATGCTTTTTTATTGTATGAGTGAGATAGTTTTGGAAAACTTTATAACCATATCTGTAAATATTAGAAAAATAAGCATTCTCTATGTGGGCACATAAATATGCAGCAAACGTGTAAAAAGATGGGATGGCAAAGAGACACTTCACTTTTAGGAATGTAGTTATTTTCAGGGAAGATGAGAGGAATGCATATGCAGATGTTAGGAGATCTGTGATTTTTATGTTGATTTTAATAAATGAACTGAAAAATGAATATTTTAACATTTGTTAAATCTGTGTGGTGGGTTCACAGGTATTCATGGTTTTCTTCTCTAAACTTTTCTGAATATTTGAAATATTTCTAATAGGGTGATAATTTCATCTATCATAATTTGGTAAAACTTCAATTCAGCTTTCATTTTTAAATTGAATTATATCCAGAATATTAACAAGATTTTTTAAATGTTCAGAGACGTTTGCAGAAATGAAAAATTATACATGCAAAATCTTCAAAAATTAGTCTGAGGGAAGCCAGAAAACATAATAGTGACATGATTAAGCTGGCGGGTTTTTAGTGGGTCTACTCTTTTCAATGCTGTAACACCCACTATAGCCTACTCTCCGTGGTGGACATTTCCAGAAAAATGTTTGCTTTTGTGAAATTAATAAGAAAAGAGAACAAGAGAAAGCCAAAAATGAATTATAGATATAACCACTACTTAAAATTTTCAATTTCAGTACTAGTGTTGGCAGTAATTTGGAAAAATTGGAAATTAAATCAAGATTAGAAATGGTTAAAGTTATCTTAATAGCTTGTAATAAAAGTTAAAGTAAGAAAACTCTCACTTTAAAAGGACTGTAAATAAGTGGGACATTCCCAGAGTTGGACAGCAGTCATAATATTACATATTAGTCAGGGATCTCTGGAAAAACTGAACCAGAAGCATATATTTTTCTCCAGAAAAACAGAACCAGAAACACATATATGTGTGTGTGTGTGTGTGTGTGTGTGTGTGTGTGTGTGTGTGTGTGTGTGTTTGTGTATATATATATATATACACAGACAGAAGAAAAGGGGCAAATTCTTCCTTCCTACACCTTTTGTTCTATTAAAGCTCTGAGTGGACTGGATGATGCCCACTCATATTGGGGAGGGCAGTATATTTTACTAAATCTACCAGTTCAGATGCTAGTCTCATATGGAAACATATTCACAGACACACTCAGAAACAATGTTTAATTTGGGCAAGCCATGCCCAGTCAAGCTGACACACAAAACTAACCATCACACGTCCACCTCTTATCAGCTGAGCACCCATGCACATCCCTTAAACCATTCTTAATCTCCAAAGACAGTAACCAGATCATAATTCTACCAAACATGATGCAACTTTCCTGCATACAACTGAAAAAACACTGGCCTTTTCCCAGAATATAAAGCAAAGTTCATGAGTAATGTTTACTCTTCTCTTTGGTATTCTGTAACTTAAGTCCTGTGATGTAGAATCAGTATGTCTTATGACACACGATAAGGGAATAAAAAAGAGAAGGAATCAAATATACATATGCACACAGGCACATATACATTTATTCATAACCAAATAAGGGGGAAACATTTATGACCATTACAGTCCTTGTTTCCTTGTTTCTATAGCTGATCACATAGTCATAAGTGGTATTTGTAGCTACCTTCTTCTGCTACTCATGATGTATTCCCTTTGCTTTCAACATGTACCTCAACTGGTCATGGCTCTTTACCTGGTGGGATGACTCAAACTCCCACTCCTGAAGGCTTGGGGTCATTAATGTTTCTGCTTGGATGGAATTGTTGTAGTTTTCCATTAACCTTAATTACAGGGCATGGTAATACTAAGCCATCGTTGTAACTCAATTATTTGCTGTAGTTACAAAGGCCAGAAAAGTCCAAGTGGCCTGGCAGTGTTAACTTCGGGTTCAGTAGAAACACTGGGTCTCCTGATAAAAGCATTTCTCCCTCTAGAACCAAAACCTCTAGACCAGCAGAGCATAAGATCAGGAGGACAGAAAGAAAAAATTTTGCTAGTGGGTCTTAAAAGTAAGAGTGAGTAATACCACTCACATTTCCACCCCATGATTCACAGACCCAAGAATCCTGGCCATGAGAGAAAGGACACCTTTAATGGACATCGATTCAGAGCATATACAGCCTTCTGAAAAACATTGCCCCAGCCCTGAAAAGTATTGTTATACAGCTGATGTCATAACTAAATCTTTAAAAGGTCACTACACCATTATATAAAGCCAGTTCCTTCAGGATGGTGGGAAACATGGTAAAAGCAGTGAATTTCACAAGCATGGATAGGTTCATTGCCACACTTCCCTTGCTGTGAAGTAAGTTCCTTGATCAGAAGCAATGATGTTGTGGACTAGCCTGATGGTAGAGAAGGCATTCTGTAAGTTCACAGATGGTAGTTTGGGCAAAAGTATTGCATGTAGTGAAGGCAAATTCGTTTCAGAATAAGTGTTGATTCTAGTTAGAGCAAAATTGTGCTCTCTCAAGATGGAAGCAGTCAAGTACAATCAGTCTACCACCAGGTAGCTGGCTGATTATCCAGGGGAAAGGTGCCATATTATGGACTCAGCGTTGATCTCTGCTGCTGGTGGATTGGGCATTCAGTGGTGGCTACAGTCGAGCTGGCCTGGGTCAGTGGAAGCCCTTATTGCAGAGTCCTTAGAAAATCTCCATCCCTCCCACATAGCCACCTTGTTCATGTACCTGTTGAGTGATGACAGGCGTGGCTGGAAACAGAGGCTGACTGATACCCACAGAAATGGTCGGCCTATCCACTTTATTATATAAATCTTCCTGTGCTGAGGTCACCCTTTGGTAAGCATTCATGTGGGACACAAATATCTTCATGTTTTTTTGCCCATTCAAGGACTATCCACATACCTCTTCCCCAAAAATTATTTGTCACTAATTTTCAAACCTATTTCTTCCAAGTTCCTGGCCATCCAGCCAAATTACGGACTGCAACCCTTGAGTTGGCATATAATCACAATACTGACCATTTCTCCATCTAAGGAAATGAACACCAAGGTACACTGCTCAAAGATCTGCCCTGGGGAAGATTTCCCTTTATTACTGACATTGAGGAATATTCCAGTGATGAGCTGTAGTGCTATAGCTGTCACTTTTGCATGGTGCCTGCATGTCTTGCAGGACTCTATGTAAATCAGGCTAGAGTCTTTTCTTTCTGTGCCAGCTTATCTTAGGGAACTCCCCATGTGACCATAGATGCAGGCTGGGAAATAGAAAACCGTGTAGCAGAAATGGGAAACTTGGACACTTTGGTGAAGACCTCCTCAAGCCTGATTATGTAATGAAGTGTTGCCGTAAATGCCAACTTTATGGCTTCATGAGTCAGGTAACACTCAGTTCATGGGCACCTCAGGTTGTATGGTAGCTTGGTGACACATGGTTAAGTGTTTAGTCTTTACTTAGTGTATTAGTCAGGGTTCTCCAGAGTCACAGAACCAACAGGAGATATATATATATGTATATATTTGAGATATATATATGAGAGAAGTATATATATGAGATATACATATGAGGTATATATCTGAGATATATATATATATATATATATATATATATATATATACACACACACATGTATATATAGGAGTTTACTAAGAATAAATGTGTACAATCACAGGGTCCCACGATAGTTTTTCTGCAAGCTGAGGAGCAAGGAGAGCCAGTCTAAATCCCAAAACTGAAGAACGTGGAGTCCGATGTTCAAGGGCAGGAAGAATCCAGCATGGGAGAAAGATGTAGGCTGGGAGCCTAGGCCAGTCTCTCCTTTCCACGTTTTTCTGCCTGCTTTATATTTCCTGACAGCTGGTTAGATTTTGCCCACCAGATTAAGGGTGAATCTGTCTTCCCCAGCCCACTGACTCAAATGTTAATTTCTTTGGGCAACACCCTCACAGATATACCCAGCATCAATATTCTGTATCCTTCAGTCAAGTTGACACTCAGTATTAACCATCACACTCAGGCCTAGTAGCAGGACCAGAGCTGTTTTGAAAAGGAGAATAGGCCAGGTGCAGTGGCTCACGCCTGTAATTCCAGAACTTTGGGAGGCCAAGGAGGGTGGATCATGAGGTCAGGAGATTGAGATCATCCTGGCTAACACGGTGAAACCCCATCTCTACTAAAACTACAAAAATTAGCTGGGAGTAGTAGCACACACCTGTAGTCTCAGCTACTCAGGAGGCTGAGGCAGGAGAATCACTTTAACCTGGGAGGCAGAGGTTGCAGTGAGCTAAGATCATGCCACTGCACTCCAGCCTAGGTGACAGAGTGAGATTTTGTCTCAAAAAAAAAAAAAAAAAAAAAAAAAAAAAAGAAGAAGAAGAAGAAGAAAGAAAGAAAAAGAGAATAATTACTTGCAGATGATGGCAGGCCCTTGCTTCAATATACTAAAGGCCCACAATGTGCTTCCCCGATAGAATTCTACCAGACTCCTCACAGAATCCCAATCTTTCGGTTCATATGCCAGTTGGCATGGCAGCTTGCACAGCAGCCTGTACCTGATGCAAAGCTCTCTCTTATTCTGGGCCCCATTTAAAACTATCAGCTTTTCAGGCCATTCATTAAATGATCTGAAATGACACATCCAAATGAAGAACATGTTCCCTCTAAAATCCAAATAGGCGCATTAGATGTACCTCTCTTTCTTAGTTGTAGGGAGAGCCAAATGCAACAACTTTTTCTTCACCTTAGAAGGGATATCTTGAATTGCCCCATACTATTGGACCTCTAAAAATCCCATTGAGACAGAAGGACCTTGAATTTTACTCAGATTTACTTTTTACTCTCTGAAATACAAGTGTTTTATTAATAAATCTATAGTAGTTACTAATTCTTGCTGCCTGCATCCAGTCAGCAGATGTCATCAATGTAATGTGGTATCTTACAGAAGGGAAAGGTGATCAAGATCCCTGTGAACTAAATTATGATGCAGGGTGGGAGAATTTATCTATCCTTGAGGTAGGACAGTGAGAATGTATTTCAGTCAGGCAGGCAGAAAGCATAAAGAAGCAAGTTCTGTCTTCCCGAAACTTCTGTCTTACTCAGGCCCTCAGTGGATTGGGTAGTGCTCATTCACAGTGGGGAGGACAATCTACTTTATTGGGTCCACAGATTTAGATGCTGATCTCATACCAAAACTCCTCCAGAGAGGCACCCAGAAATAATGCTTGATCTGGGTATCCCATGGCCAGCCAAGTTGACATACAAAACTAACCATCACAGCTGTAATAGATAATTTCTCATGGTTAAGTCATCATTTTTCTTTCAGTTTATACATATACTCTTCATAAAAACAAAGATGTATGTACTTCCTTCTCCTCCTGTCAAGCAGTATTAATTATCATCATTAAAACTGTTGTATTAATTACAGAAAATATTTGAGTGATACTTTAAAAAGTATGTAGGCATCTCTGATTTCTAACAGCTGAAGATCCTGAGGTTCAGGAACCTAGGCATAGAAGGCAAAGCAGACAGAAGGCAAAGCATCTTAAATACATTCAGGAAATAGGAGCAATATGGTATTTGAGTGTCATAACTGAGATATGTAGGGGAAAAGGCAGGAATGTTTGATTGGGTTAGCAGTGGTAGGAATGCATGTCCCAATCACACAGGATTGGGGGAGTAATTCAACCTTGTCTTTTTTGAATTTAAATAATTTTATATGACATTTCTATCTTATAGAATGCATTTCTAATAGACTTCTATGAGAATAATGTCAGTATTTTTCTTAAGTATAATTGTAATATTTATGTGGAATAGCTAGTAAACCCTTTAGGCATTCTAGTAAGTCTGTGGCTCTTGTTTTTACCCTCTTTCCTCTCAAATGTGTATTACATACACGTATGTTTGGCAAGGGCAGTCTTTTTGCAAACATCTCATTAGGTGATTGTGCCTCACATGACCTTTTATATCTGTGTATATTTGCATATACCAGTGTTTTTCTCCTCTATTTAATTCATGTATTAGTCCTTCTGTCAAAAAAGCATTTTTTCTTTATTGATTTAATTTGTATGTTCATTAATTGATGAATTCAAAAAACTTGAAGTACAATTTCCTATAGAGTTTCTTTTTAAGGGACTAGTATTATGAGATATATTTCTCCAAGTGGATTGAAATGGAAGTATTTGAATGGAACACAATGTCAGGGGATAATAATCATACCGGAGATATGGTGTCTTCTCCTAAAAGATTATACAAAAAGATGAAGTGTAACTACACAAAACAAGCAAAACATATTTTAACTTACATTTGCAAAGTAAATTTCAAACTTTGCTCAACAGTTATCTTCTTATTTGGTTTAGTGTGCCTGTTTTCACTTGACTTTCTGCCAGCCTATTTTTACTGTAGGTATGAAGATATTTCAGGGAACCAGGGTTGTCATTTACAGAAAGATCAGAAAATAAAGATTAATTTTGTCCAAAACAGATGACTACCTTTTCTTAGTTCTGCCTCTCACTCTCCACCTACTTGAGTTGAGACTTTCCTAGTCCCAGGCCTTCCCTGAGTGGCTTCCAAGAGATATTATCTATTTCATTTCTACTTTCTTTTCTACTTCTATTACCTGAATTTCAGAACAAAGGATAAGATGATGGTGATAATAATGGATATTTTAAGAATCCAATCAAGTACTTAATATATATCAAATACCTTACATTCATCATTTTATTTAACTTTCATTACATCCTTTTGAATTCATTGACATAATTACTGCAAATAATATAGTTGAAGCTCACAGAGGTGCTGAGTAACTTGTAGATGTTAAGTAGCTAGAAAAGACAAAACATAGATTTTAAACTCAGAGTTATTTGATCTAGTATTCAATCTTGTTCCAACTGAGGTCTCAACTATGGCTCCTAACCATTCATTTGAGTGAAACAAAAATTTAGCTATGACAAGTCTCATTGCCATAGCAACAAGGAGTTTTCCCCATTCATCCCTTTCCTCACCTTTGGTTCTCTGTTGGTAATTCTTTATATTAGTTTCTTATTTACCATTCCAATATTTTGTCCTGAAAATATAAGCAAAATCTAAAATATACTATTATATGTTCCCCTTCTTAAACACAACTTTTATAAGGTAGATATTCTCTTTCACTTTGCTTTTTTACTTAAATCCTGGAACTATTCTTATAGTAGTCTACAAAATCCATTCTCATTTTTTGCTTTATAGCTACATTGTGTTCATTATTACTTAATAGAATTTTCTATCTTACAGTCCTTTGTTGAGTATCCACAAAGCTATATATATTTGTTTTATTAATTGGGCAGTATCCTTCTTTGACTTACGACAGTTATCAAATTAATTTTACACAGGAGGTAAATGAAAATGAAAGAGGCTATCCTCTTTGTAAAATTGGGAATATGACATGTATCTTAGAAGATCAAATAAATTCACATTAAATGAATTCATTTGTTCATTATAAAGTTATTTAAAATAGATATCTCAAAGATGCAGCAGGGTTATTGAAAGAAGATAAAATGATTGAGAAGCCAAGAATTTAAATGATAAATTAGAAGATAGAAATACATAAAGCTAGATATAGAATACCAGCCATAACTATCTTAATCACTCCTTAGTCTTTATCACACCTGAGTCTTAAAGAAACCTATATTTAAAGTCTTCTCTGCTACTTACTGGATCCACAAACATAGATAAGTTGTTTAGCCTCTTCGATTTTTCATTTATGTCCTCTATGAAATGGGGTAAACAACATGTATCTTAGAGGATCATTGTGAGGATGAATGAGATGATTAATATAATTCTAAACACTATGTGATATATAGTAGGTACAATAATTATGTTTTTTCTTTCTAGATCATATTTTTTAATTTGTTATTTTAATAATATGAGTATTATATGATTTTCCCTCTTCCTTGTGTAATTTTATCAGTGATTTCTTTAAGGCAAAAACGTCTTTCTTGGAATATATCAATGTGGTTTCCTTTTCATCTATTACGTAGTCTTTGTCCTTCTGTTAGATCTTATTCTCTGCTAGACTCCCAGTGATTTTATAAGAGGCATCATAAGTGATCAAGGCCACCCACTGTTTTTAATCAGAGCTCCAGAACTGCACAGAGCTGAAAAAGCATTAGATGGGTACCTATCAGGTCAGGCTGAATGCTAATTGGATTTGGGGATTAGGGTGGCATGAATAAACACCAGGGCTTCCTCATTCTTATATTTGGTGACCGTTAGAACATTTTGTTCTGGGAAGGAAAAGCAAATGATAAGTATGAAACAAGGTAAGTGACTGTAAATCTATCAATCAGAATTCTGTCAAGACTCCCTGACTTTCGTAAGCAAATCTATTTCTAGAATTGTAATAACCCCGCCCACCTACCTGTCTATTTTAAGGAATACACTACTGAAAACTTTGTCAGAATATTCTATAGACAATTCCAACTGGCTAGATGCCCTTTGATCTGTGTTCCATCTTTCTTTCTTTCTTTTTTTTTGCCACAAAAAGAGATCACTT
Organism: Alouatta caraya; assembly: GCA_963575295.1. NCBI lineage: Eukaryota > Metazoa > Chordata > Mammalia > Primates > Atelidae > Alouatta > Alouatta caraya. The sequence goes on from CAUYUD010129263.1 coordinate 46,469, forward strand.
TGAAATATTTGGCAAAAAGAATAGCCAAAAAGAAGAATGATGTCCTCATATTTAATTTCCAATAGATTGTATTAGATGATTTATATTAAGGCTGAAAATAAACTCTGTGAACTATTCAGAAAAGTACAATAAAGACCTAATTTATAAGATGTGCCAAACAGATTTGTTTTTAAATTTATTTAAGCTAGATGTATACATATCAGCAAAATAAAGCTGATTATTCTACCTTTATTGTGCTTTTGTAATTTGTCTTGAAGGACTGATTTGTGCCTCCATGGGCCTGTCACTGTTAATGTCTCACCCATTTCTCCTGTAGCCTTCCCTGTAAAAGCCATCTTAAAAGACCTGGTTGGATTTGTTGACTTACATGGAACACCCACTCTACTTCAAGTGTGAAGTTTTATAAACCACATACTAGCATAGAATAGCATACTAGTATAAAGATTGTAAGTGAATGATATATAGAAAACTTACAGATCAGCCTGTTCAATTCCAGCCTTACTGCTTCTGTTTCCTTTCCCACAATTATAAATAATGCTGCTTTGAACATTTAAGTACAAGTCTTCGTATCTATAAACATTTTCATTTCCCTTGGCAAGTACATAACGATATGCAGAGTAAATATTTAAAACAATTATTAATGAGAGATGGTAAAGAGATGTAAGAGAAGGTATAGAACAGAATAGAGAACCAAGAAATAAATCTGCACATTTACAGCCAACCGATTTTTGATAAAAGCACAAGAATACACAGTAAGAAAATGAGTCTTTTCAGTACACAGTGCTGAGAAAATTAGATATCCGTTTGCAAAAGAATGAAATTAGATACTTTTCTCACACCACATACAAAAGTTAATTCAAAGTGGATTAGAGACTTAAATGTAATACTTGAAACTGTAAAACTACTAGAGGAAAACTTAGGGGAAAAGCTCCATGACATTAATCTAGGCAATGAGTTTATGGATATGACCCTGAAAGCACAAGCAACAAAAGCAAAAACAGGCAAAGGGGATTACATGAAACCAAAAGGACTCTCCCCAGTGAGGATAGCCATCAACAACATGAAGACACAATCTATAGAATGGGAGAAAATATTTATCTGTGCATCCAATAAGGGGTTAATATCTACAATATGTAGAACACAACTCAATAGGGAGAAAACCACCTGACTGAAAAATGGGCAGAGGACCTGAATAGATGCTTCTTAAAAAGAGACATGCAAATTGCCAACAGGTATATGAAAAGAAAATGCTCAATATCACTAGTTACTAGACAAATGCACATTAAAACCACAATGAGATATATTTTCACACCTATTAGACAACAGGTAACAAGTTTTAGTGAGAATGTGGAGAAAAGGGAATATTTGTAAACTGCTGGTGGGAATATAAATTATAATAGAGCAGCCATTACAGCAAACTATATGCAGGTTTTTCAAAAAATTAAAAATAGAAATACCATATGATACAGCAAACCTACTATTAGGTATATATAGAAAGAAAATGAAATCAACATGTCTAAAAGCTATTTGTATTTTCATGCTCACAGCAGCTTTATTCACAATAACCAAGATATGTCATCAACGTAAGTGTCCAACAAAGAAAATGTCAACAAAATATTGTATATATACAGAATGGGATAATGTTCAGCCATTAAAAGAAGGAAATTTTGTCATTTGCAACAACATGGATAAACCTGGAGGACATTATGTTAAGTGATATAAGCCAGGCACGGATAATCAAGTACCTCATGATCTGATTCATATGTAGAATCTAAAAACATGAATGTCATAGAAGTAGAGAGTAGAATGGTGGTTAACAGGGCTTGGGTGGTTGGAGTTGGGGGTAGTAGAGATACTGGTCAAATGATACAAAATTTCAGTTATATAGAACCCGTAAATTCAAGAAGTCTTTAATGCAGCATGGTGAGTATAGTTAAGAATATATTTTATTCTTGAGAAATGCAAAGAGAGTGAATGTAAAGTGTTCTTACCACAGATGTCGTAATTATATGAGGTAATGCATATATTGATTAGCTAGATTTTGTCATTACACAATGTATATGTACTTCAAAACTCATATTGTACATGGGAAATACATACAATTTTATCTGTGAATTTAAAAAACATTTTTAAAATGTAAAGGAAAAACTGAAAGAACTGAAATTCCAAACACACACGTCTACTATTACAGTTGAAGAATTCAATACTCCTTTCTTAACAATTGATAGAACAATTATATAACAAAGAAACAAGGATACAAAAGAACTTAACATTGTTATCAGCCAACAGGATCCAATCACTATTTATTGAATTGTCCATGCAAGATAGAAGAATACACATTTGTTTCAAGTGGCCCTAGATCATATCAATATACATGTCCTGGGCCATCAAACAAACCTTAACAAAAGAATTGAAATAAACGTTGTGTTTTCCTAACAGCAATGAACTCAAACTAGAAATCATAAATAGCAATATAATAAGAAATCTTAAAATGATTAAAAACTAAACAAACACTTCCAAATACACAACCAGTCAAAGAGGAACTCTCAAGTGAAATGACACAAACTGAACTGAATTAAAATGCAGATATATCCATATTTTTGGAAGACAGGTAATGAAGTACTGAGGGGGATATTTATACCACTAAATACGTATATTAAAAAAACAAAAGAAAATTTCCGAATCTATACAATAAGCTCTTATTGCAAGAACCTAGGAAAACAAGAGCTAAATAATCTAAAAGCAAGGAGCAGGGATGAAACAATAAAGGTAAGAACAGAAATCCATGAAATTAAAAACAGAAAGGCATTAGGGAAATTAAATTTTTAAAAAAGATGATTCTTTGAATACATCAATAAAATTCACAAACCTCTGGGAAGAGTGACAACGGAAAAAGAGAGAAGCAGAAATTATACCAAGGATGAAGCAGGGTATATTACTATAGATTGTTTACACAGAAAAAGGATAAGGGAATATTATAAACAACACACAGAAATTTGATGACATATAAAATACACCAATTCTTGAAAAAAAAAAAAAAAAACTACCATGACTTACCCAGTATGATATGGAGAATTTAAATAGTCCTACAACAATTAAGCAAATTAAATTAATAGTTATTAAATATGTACAAGACTTGTATGGTAAAACCTAAAAAGTCTGCCAGGCACGGTGACTCATGCCTCAAATCCCAGCATTTAATGAGGCAGAGGTGGGAGGATCACTTGAGCACAGGAGTTCATGACCAGCGTGGGCAACATAGTGAGACAGACCCCCTTCTTTACAAAAAAATAAAAAATAAAAATAAAAAATTCTGATCAAGGAAATCTAATAAAATCTAAATAAATGGATAGATATACAGTTCATGGTTGTGATTCTAAACTTAGCAAAGATAGTAATTCTTCTTAAAATAATATACATATTTTAATGGCAATAAAAATGCTAGCAATTTTTTTTTTTTTTGGTATTTATAGACAAGGTTATTTAAAGTTTTGATTTACAAAAAGGCGAAGGAACTAGAATGGCCAAAATGATTTAGAAAAATAAGAATAAAGTGGGAGGAATTTGCCTACCCAATTTTAAGAACTTACTGTGTACAAGCTACATTAATGAAGCCTGTGATATTTGCAGGATAAAAGCACAGACCAACAATGACAGACAGAATCCTAAAATAAACCCACAAAAGTATGCCCAACTAATTTCTGACAAAAGGACAAGAGCTCAGTATTAGAAAGATATCCTTTTAAACAAATGTGCTTGAGTAATTGGGCATCCATTAAATAAATAAAGCAGACAACAAAAAAATGAGCCTAAATTGTACACCTCTGAAAAATTAAAATGGATTGTGGCCTTATATTTAAAACATAAAACTTAACAATTTTTAGGTGAAAAATGTAACGGAAAAGAAAATCTTTGGGAACCAGGGATAGGTAAAGATTTCTTAGACTTGATACCAAAAGTGTAATCCATAAAAGGAAAAATAAATTGGACTTTATCAAAATAAAAAAAAAACTTGTGATCTTCAATAGCTTCTGTTAAGAGAAATGAAGAAAAAGGTAGACATTGGGAGAAAATATTTGCAAAACACTTAAGAAACACAGGACTAGCATATGAAATACGAACTCAAACAATTCAGAAGTAAAAAACAAAAAAAAATATGATTAGAAAATGAGCAGAAGACATGAACAGATATTTTCCTAAAGAGAATATTCAGATGGTAAATAAGCACATAGAATGCAATTAAACATCATTACCCATTAGGTGAATGCAAATCAAAACCAAAATGAGTTATCATTATTCAACTGTTAGAATAATTAAACAGAAAGTAGTAATGACATCAACTACTGGAAAGGATGTGGAGACACTGTTTTGGTCATCCTCTGCTGGTGAGAATTCACAATGGTTTTCCAGCCCTCTGGAAAACATTTTGGCCATTTATTTACAAACTAAACATGGCACTACTATATGACTCAGCAAATGCATTCTGGGAGAAATGAAAATACGTTCATATAAAAGCCTGTATGAGACACTATCTCTACAAAAATTTTAAAAAATTAGCCAGATATGGTAACATGTACCTGTACGTCCCAGGTATGGGGGGCGCTGAGGCAGAAGGATCACTTGAGTCGGGAGATCAAGGCTTCAGTGAGCTAAGATTGTGTCTTTTTATATGAGACAGAATGAGACTGTCTCATAAAAAGATTAAAAGTCCTATACATAAATCTTTAAAAGTGTTTCATTTATAATAGCCCAAAACTGAAAACAACTTAGATATTCTTCAGCTGGTGAATGCTTGAACACAGTAGCTTGGCTCTATACCACAAAATAGTATTCGGTGATAAAAAACGGATGGATCACTGATAAATGCAACAACCTGAATGCACATAGCATTTTTGAAATGATGCAGTTACAGAAATGAAGAACAGATGAATGTTCGCCAGGATTTGAGGAGGAAGTGAGAGAAAGAGGCAATAGTGTATGACTCCTAAAGGGCAGCATGAAGGACCCATGTGGTGAGGATGCTGACTGTATATTGACCATATTAATGTCAATATTCTGCTTGTAATATTGTACTGTGATTTCACAAGTCATTACCATTTAGAGAAAATGAGGGAAGGACACATGAGATCTCTATACCTTACATCTATAATTGAATTTGCAATTATCACAAATTTCAACATTTAATTTTTAAAAATCCTCCAGTAGTAAGCTGCAGATTTTTTGTGTTTGAGGTTAGGTCTGGAGTACTGCATTTTTCTGTGTTCCTGCTTGGCTATTCTCCTTCAGCAGGCCAAGACTGCCTGTGACACAGGGAGGACTTTATCTGTGCTGCTTCCCATCTTTTGGGAAAAGACTGCTACTCTATTTTCCTGGGCATAGGATGTTTTAAAAAACAGGTTTTATTATTTAGGTATCCCAAGGCTAACAGATTAGGAGCTGACTCCTATTGAGAAGGTAGTTTGTTGTATTCACAAATCCCAAGAGAAAGGGACCCACTATGCCATAGGGCAGGCAGTACCCAGGGAAGCATCAGAGGAGACCAGGAGGAGAGAGAATGTGGAGAAAGGTGGGCAAGAAACTTGATTGTGTTTTCCAGGGGAAGTAAGAGGCTAAGCAGGGTTGGGATGGGCTAGTTTGAATAATTTCTGCATGTTCCCAGTGATATGTGCTACCTTTATTTGTCTAGTACCTGGCCCTGAAGTGATTAGGGCAGGTAGACAGTGGAACAGAGTGTGAAAGCCCAGTTTAAAAAAGTATTGGAGTGTAGACTCTGGATTCATGAGTTTGTGTTTGATAAGAATGCTCACAGGCAACTATTTTGCTGTCCCTAGGAGTTAGGTAACCTGAGTGGAACATTTCCCCCAGCATTAGCAAGACCCCAAGATGTCAAAGCATGAAAACACGGAAAATAAAAGGCGCAGTTAACATACAAGGCTGTGGTGGGATTTGTGGTGGTGGAGCCTTTCAGATCTTCTGCCACATAGTCAGACTTAGAAAGATTCTGTACACCTGACCTTCAGGGATGGGGCTCTTTCTGTGTTCCTGACCGGTCTCCGGATGCAAACAGATCTCTGTTTTGTATCGGGGTAATGCCATAGGCTTTAGAGCTGTTTGTGCCCATCCTCCAATAGCAAGAAAGTTTTGTCTAGGATAAAGGTACCAGAAGGGACCCTTTCCCAACAGCCGCCCTGCTGTGGCTTGTTACTCAGCGCAGTGCTTCAAGGGACCCGGGTTATGTCTTCACTCTCCTGTCATAGCTTCATTCTTAGCCAGGCTCTTAGCCAAGCCTGATGTGCCTCAGCCTCAAAGGCAGTCAAATGCTGACCTGTTATGGTGGTAGATCTTGGATAAGAGGGCGTTTCATCCCCTTTCCCAGCAGCCAAAAACTGCTTTGTTTCACTGCTGGATGCAGGCAGGAGAGGTTTTCCTGTCCCTTCTCCATTAACAGACAGCTTTTGCTCTGCGTGAAGAGTCTATGCAGAATTTGTATTTGATCCCCAGCCAAAAACAATCACTAGGGCCACTCTCAATCTGTTGCCTGCCCACATTATTTCTTGTCAGCACCTGCAGAGGTGGGTGGAGAATCTGGGTTCTCCAGACTAAATGGTCACCCCTGACCGGACTTTGCCTTTAAGAATTTAAAAAATAAATCTGTTGTTTTCTTTTTATGCATCCCTGTGTTTATCACTCTTTCTTCCTGGCCTCTGTCAGTGGTGAAACTATGTATGTGTCCTTCAAAGATCTTGTCACTCTCTGGAATTAATTTTACCATATTGCTTTGAAATCTCAGCTTACTTATGAGATTAAAATAAAAGATATACGGTGTTTTAAACTAAATGCCTTTTTGTTTTGTTTGATGGGAGAGACATTCTCTTGCAAGTTCCTATGTAATAAGTAGAAGTAGAACTCTGATCTTAGCTTGATTTCTAAATAATTGTATTGCTGCTGAAACGCTAATTTATGTTTACGTAAATTGCTAATGTATAAATAATTGAAATGGTATGACTTCTTCCCCAATATTCCACTATAAAATTGTGTCCTATTGTTATTGCTTAAGCAATACTGTGTTCATTGAAAAGGCTGGCATTTCTTCAAATCAGGTGTGGTATAAACGTTGCTGATTTAAACTACTATCTTGTCCTTTATGCTGTTATGTAGACCATGCAAAATGTACATGAAAACTTGAGATAATTTTGTCCAAACATAGTGTTGCTTTTACAATACGCAGTGTAGAAAAAACAATTGTTATTTTTACTGCAAATCCTTCTTGACAAGTATAATACATCTTTTTAATAGTTTATGTTGTCTTTAATAGTTTTCTGAGTCCAGTAGAGTCGTTCTGAAGTGGAATGTTAGGTATTTTAAATTTTGTACATTTTGAAAATATGCTACTTGTGATAAAGATCTACATGTATTTTATTAAATATACCAAATAGAATTACTTCAAAATTCATAATACAGTGATAATAGCTGGACTTTGTCACAGGATCCTGGAGGTGTTGCTTTGCTAGCCAGAAAGTTCTGTGGCTGGTAATGCCCTTGCCTGAGTTTTACTCAGGTCCGCTGGGCTTATTAGGCCATGCTGGCTGTGGTGGGGCAGGCAGCTCCAGGTGCCCACAAAGACGCCAGCTCCTGCGAGGCTACAGCTGGACCAGGCATACCACAAGCAACTTCCACTGCTGGCACCAGGGAGCACAGTGGCATGCAGAAGCTTGGAGATGCCAGAAACCACAGAGCCTCAAAAAGGGTGTCATAGCCCTGGCTCAGAGAACTCCTAGGTCTGGGCCTCCTGAAAATCTGGACTACAGCTTTTCTCCCCTTCTCTCTTCTCTCCTTCATTGTCATGTGCAATGTGGCTAGGGAGGTGTGTTTCAGTCCCGTTTGTATTAGACCTCTTTCGGTCCCACCATACACATAATCCTGAGTTCTTGTCCCACATCCAGGAAGAATGAGGTATGTAGACAACTGGAGAGTGAGTAAGGCAAAGAGGTGCTTTATTGAGTGAAAGTTTGGCTCTCAGGACACCCAAACTGAGTAGCTTCTATTCAGGTCGTCCCGACATCTGCTCAACTCTCAGCTAAGAAGAGACTCACAGTGGGTAGCTCCTCTCCACAGTCAGGTGGTCCTGATGTCTCTGCAGCTCTCACTGGAGAGGAGATCCACAGTGGGTAGCTGTTTTCCACAGGCAGGTCACCCCATTGTCTGCCCAAGTCTGGCTGAGTCTCAGCTGTTCATGCAAAGAGGCACCTGCAGACCTACGCCGTGCCACTCTCAGTGGCCCCTTGACCTCCCTTCCATGCTCATCAGCACCCAAAGTCCAGAGGGGGCTGAGGTGGCAGGGGGCTGATGTGTCAGCACCACCTCAAGTGCATGCACACCTGGCCAGGTTGTGACAGCACATAGACTTGACCACAACTTTGCTCTGAAATCACAGCGAATACTGGGAGTTAGGAGAAGCCAGGCAGTGGGAGCAGGTACTTCTGGAAATAGGGATGCCTGGGTCAGCAGCTGCAGCTGAGCAACTATAGCTGTGTCTATGAGTGCGGGGCTCCTGGTCCACCAACACTTAAGGGGATGGGTATTCCCCTTGTTCCTGGCTTCCGCCAGCTCCAAGGAGCACACAGTCCTGGCCGTGCCTCCCCAGCTGCAGCCCGCTCCTTTGCAGCAGCCACTCCAGATGGGAGCAGCTGTCATCAGTTTTACCGGAGTTGATTAGTCTGTTTTGGGAAGTAATTGACATGGTCTTTAGGTATTTTCAGTTTAAATATGGAGGAATGGCAAAAATGCTCCAAAGACATTACAATCTGATTGGTAAAATATGAACACACCCACAAACATGCTCACGTTTAGTCAATTATAACCAGTTAGGGTTAGTTATAAGTTAATATTTTTGTACATATCTTAGTTCGTAGGAAACTAGTCACTAAAATACTAGAATGTAATATTGTAAGGCTGTGTGTGTGTGTGTGTGTGTGCATGTGTGTGTGCACATTCCTGGAAATTTTTCTAATCTTTGATTCCTATGAAGTTTATGACACAGGAAATCTCTGTACAATTGCTTATAAATGTCATGAAGATCAAAAAGAGGAAAGATGGCTGACTTTCAAAAAGGATTTTTTGCCAAGGAATACAAAAACTATTTTGTAAATAATTCTTTAAGCTTATGGTATGAAAACTTGAAAGATGACTTTCTTCATCCATAGATCTTTCAGCTCTTGGAAAAAATAAAAGAAAAACTTTTTCATATCTGAAAATTGTACTTTCTAATAATATTCAGATAAATTTGATGTAGTCTACTTTTGCAATGTAAAATAAGTGGTTAATGTGATGATTCAGAAATAATAGCTCTTACGGCTTTTGAATGTACAGTGGCTGTGTATTTCAAGGTTATGTTTCAATATTTAATTTTCTATTTTCTAATTTCAGCTTGGCAGAGCAGGCTTACATTTCTTTGTGACACGCACTTCCAGTTATATGCTTTCTCCCACATGTTTTTGATGCAGGTGGCCTTGAATTTTTAATTCAGTTCTAAGAAAACCTCTGTCTCTTTTAGTTCTGCAGACAAAAGTACAGCAGTGAATGGATTTAATTTAATTTAATCGTGACTTACAAGGTTTATGCCATGTATGTATATGATTATATACATGTATATCATGCATGTATCCATGTGATTTTAATTAACACATCTATGAGCCAATAGATATTAAGAGCCAAAACAAATCAAATAACAAGAATATTAGATAATGACACAAACTATTTCAATGAATTAGTGAGTTTGCCTGCCATTTTCTATACTTTTCACAAAATAGTTGTAATAAGATACCTGAAAAGGATTTTAAAATGCCAATTTATTATTTATAAACCCTTGAAGTACCATATTTTTATACATTACTTTTTTCTTTATATTTTTTTCTGAGACTTTGAAAGTTACGTGATAAAATCAGTAGAAAATGTCAAGTGAAAATGAAAAATATAGATAAAATCGTTCATGATATTTAGTTGACCCTTTCTTGCCCTTTTTTCATAGAAGGCACATTGTGACCTCCTTCTCACAGTTGACAGAGATGATGGGCATATTAGTGTGATACATACACAACCTTAGTTTATAATAACTGTGCTGTCATAAAAGAATGAGAGACCAGTAGTTTGGCAGATGAGACATACTGAAAAGTATTTCAGCAACAAACATAAGTAGAAATATATTGTTGGGCTCACAAGAAGTTCAGAAAATTACCAAAGGCCGAAAAACAATAAAAAAAGAAAAACAGCTGTTGACACAGGAGGTAAAAGAACAGTGAAGCCAGGTTGCCTTGGGGCAAACAAAATTAAACAGACCTTAAGTGTATAAGTAATTGTAATAATTTCTTAAAATGTCTGAGACTAGATAACAAAAATCCTAATCAAAAATAACATATAAACTGGGCACAGTGCCTTATACCTGTAATCTCGCACTTTGGGAGGCTGAGGTGGGCAGATTGCTTGAGGCCAGGAGGTCGAGACCAACCTGACCAACATGATGAAACCATATCTCTACAAAAAATACAAAATTAGCCGGGCAGGATGGTGTTTACCTGTACCCAGCTACTGCGGAGGCTGAGGTGGGAGCATTCCTTGAACCCAGGAAGCAGAGGCTGCATTGAGCCAAGATCCTGCCACTGCATTTCAGCTTGGGAGCTTGTGCGAAAAACTGAGAATCCAAAGAACATAAAACAAACAAAAAAAATAATAAAAGCATATAATTTGGAAGGAAGGTGAACGTGGTCAAAAAGTTTTTATATTGTTCTGATTTGATTAGAAATAGACTTAATAATGTAAGAATGTATGTTGTTGTCTTCAGTATAACCAAAGAAAAGCTTAGTGGATAGAATATACAAGGCAGTAAGTAAAATAACAAAAAAGAACTTCAGCTGAAGAGGATAAGTTAATAGATTGTAGAAACAAAAAATGCAATATATATCATAATCTAATTATATTTTCTTAAAGAATACAAGGGTGTTTTCACACTTAAAATAAAACAACCACAACTTACATTAAAAGAGTTATGTTATAAACGTTAAAAACATTCAATAAAACTCAACATTATATTCATGATTCAAAATTCAATATTGAATATACATGCTATAAAATTCTTCTTAAACCAGGAAAACAAGAATATTTATTCAAAAAGATTATAAGTATTTAGCAGAAAAATTTAACAAGGGATCATTTTTATGGGTATTCTTCTATGTGTGTGAAATATTTTATAATAAAAATAATTACTTACTATGAAGAATACCCAATCTCTTTCATTACCTACTTTGGAAGCCATCAGAAAATCATCAAATCTATCAAGGCCTGTTTTCTCACATGAAAATAAATTACACTAAACATCCTTGGTATTTAATTTTTGCCTTTCCTTATAAATGTACAGTCTGTGGAGAAAGGTAATTGCCCAATTTAATGGTGACAAAAGAAAGGCCAAAATATTTGTACTTGTCAATGTCAATAATAATTCTTGTACTGGAGTTTTATAGTGAGCAAACTTTATTGCAGATATAAATGACCATATATAACCAGTCCATTAGTTGCCTGATGACACACAGCAAAATCAGGCAGTGAAAGCAGAATGAAATGGCTTCAATAAGTGAGAAGAAATTCAGGTATAAGGGCAAGTTACACTGGGAAGACAAATTAACTTTTTTCCACCTTCATACTTGCAAGTGTTTCAAAACTTGCAAAAATCTTTGAAATACCTTGTGAACAGTAATTCGAGAGTACATATTTCCTCCTCTTTCATTTTGTGGTGCTTGCTCACTGTATTCTCTTTGCTAGAAGAATGAGCCATATTTTGAATAACCATTTCGTGTACATGTGCCAAAAAATTAATTTGGTCAGGTAGACAATCAGCTCTTTTATCCCTTATTTCAAGTAATATTTAATCTTGTTACTATGTGTTTCTTACTTATCGAGGATGATGGAAGGATTGAAATGATCTGAGCCTTCAAAAATCGTACAGAAGACTTACATAATAGCCAAATGAAAAGTTAAAAAAGAAAGACAAATTTCATAAACTCTTATAGAGAATAGTATAAAAGAATATGTTCACTTAGTCTGTATGGCTTACGTCTGTAATCTTAGTAACTTGGGAGGCTGAGGCTGGAGGATTTCTTGAGCCCAGAAGTTCAAGGCTGAAAGGAGCTATAATCATCACTGCACTCCAGCCTGGGCCACGGAACAAGACCCCATCTCTCTTTAAAAAAAATATTGTATGAGCAAATTGAGGTACAATCACACCAACCTCCTTACTCTTTGCCTTTACACTAACCTAGAATAGACTTTGCCACCTTCTATGGGACTTTCTCCTTTAGATCCTTGCAGAATTGTCATTTCTTCAGAACGACATTCTCCAATCCTCCTATTTAATTCACTCTCCACCGTACACTCACTCTATCCTTCATCACCTATAATTCTCTATTACAATTTTATCATTATTGGTGTAATATTTGTCTCCTCCTCTTTCAATCTCCTCCCCATGAATTTTTCCAAAAAGTAAATATTTTTATTTCTTATGCTTTTATTCCACATTACCTAGAGCAAAGGATAGCATAGAGACTAAATAAATATTCTTGACAAAAATAAAATTATCACAAATGTGATATACCCAGTTAGTGAAAGTTTTTTCCAATTTTGAAGAAAAAGTAATAAAGTCAAGTATGATGCAATCATAGTATTCATTACTTCACTCATTCATTAAAAAATTCAGGTTGTGGGCACAGTGGCTCACACCTGTAATCTCAGCACGTTGAGAGGCCGAGGATTACTTGAGGCCAGGAGTTCAAGACCAACCTGGCCAACATGGCGAAACCCATTCTGTTCAAAAATATAAGAGGTTTCCTGGGTTTGGTGGTACAGGCCTGTAGTCCAGCTACTCAGAAGGCTGAGATATGAGAATTGCTTAAGCCTGAGAGATAGAGGTTGCAGTGAGCCAATATCTCACCACTGCACTCCAGCCTCGGTGACAGAGCAAGATTCTGTCTCAATGAAATAAGATGAAATAATTCCATCAATCATAGTTTTTTAAAAATGCTTTCTACTTTTGACCAGGTATTGTGCTAAACACTAAGGATTAAAGATGATAAAACTCTGTGCCTTCTCAGAAGGAAGAAGAGAAGAAAAAGAGCGAGGGAAGGAGGGAGGAAAGAAAATATCATTTTCTGATTTAGCTGGTTATGACCTTATACAAAAACTGCATTATTCAAAAGGATTGTAAGGATGTAACCTGGATAAGTATATTATCTTAGGGTATATTAATGAGGATAGGCCCAGAGTTACAGGTTTTAATATAAATATGACGTATAAGAATGGTGCTTAAACATAACTACATTGCTTTTCAAGTAGAATACTTTGGAATACTTTGTTTAAATAAAGATAGGCAAGCTCAAATTTCCTGATTAAAAACAAGTCTCTGAGAAATTTCTATTACAACTACAAAATAAATGTGATTTAATTGACAGCCCAGAGCAAAGAAAAGAAAACCAAGGAAAAATTGTGATTAGGGAAAAAATGGATATAGAAACCACTGACTTTAGACAGAACATTAGCAGGTGAGGAGAGCTGTGGGGAGGCAACCAGAGTAGTTCGCAGTAGGGACAATGGTGGTGAGTTGCAGCAGTTCTCTGCCTTCCAGCATGCTCAAAGAAGTTGGATGTGAAGCATTTGCATTTAGCTGGTGTAAACAATAGTAATTTCTAATTGAAAATCAAAGTGTACGGATGGAGGACCCAGAAGGTGAATACTGAATTGAAAGATAAGTAGAATAAAGCAAATCCCATGTAGAAGTGAAATATACAAAAGCACTTTATATCAGAATATTGCCCTCCACCCTTGTTATTTTTGAAGACTGTGAGCTAGTCTTCCCCTTGCTCAACCACACTTCTTAAGGGGAACATACCTTTTGACAGAACCAGACTTTTGTGGTTAAACAGACTTACAAAACTGTGAAAGAATCAACCATAGGTACTTACTGCCATCAACTTGAAATGTTTAATCAAGAATCACAAAATATTTGAAGAAAATGAGCAGCCAGAAAGAGAAACATCAAAATAAAAGTGACACAGCTGAATTGGAACAAACATGTAACAAGGAGGAAAACAGCTCATTGGGAAGCAAAATGCATTTCTATGTATTATTGTTAGAGCTGCATCATAAAAGAGGCAAGTGTATGCTGAGGTGATGCTAGCGTGAAGAATGTTCAATAATGCAAGTTATATGGGTGAATATGATCTTAATTATCTGACTATAAACCCTGGATCTATTTTGAACATAAGGCATAATATGAGGAATATGGAAAGTCTAGTGTTCATATAGTTAGCACCTTAGCAAGAATAAAGAAAGACACATAGACATTTTGAAAAAAAAAATCTATAGAATATCATGCTCAAAATGCTATGCAAACTAAAACACAGCATGAGTTGAGCTACTGATTGAATATAAGAATAAGAAAATGGAATCTACCTGATGCTTGGAACAGTCTCCAGAATTAACCTAGCATCACAACTGCTCCCCTCAGGGCCAGCCACACTATTTGGTTAAGAAATAAATGATACTATTCTGTGTCTATTATTGTAAATGGTGCTAAGTGGTTTTGAAATTGTAGAATCAAAAAGTAGGCAAAATACGAAAATGTGTTTGTTAGGGTGGGCGAAGATGCTAAAGCAGAGAGAGCAAAAATTCCGAGATTTAAAGAACAAAGACATTTATATCCTTCCTGCACAAAAGAGTCAGCTGGAGAATGTTCCAGATCTGTGGGTGGCTCTCCATCACAGGGTCATTTATAGACTCATGTTACTTTCATCATGTGCTTTAGGCTGGGTCTAGGTCCTGCTCATTTTCCAGCTGGCAAAAGCAGGCAGAGAAAGCATGCAGGAGGCACATCACTAAGTGTCCCAACTTAGAATCAGCACAGATCACTTCCATACATTCTATGCCCCAATTCCACATCTAAACTGGCCGTGCACCCAGTAACAAAATTAAATATAGAAGAAGAGAAATCTCCGTGGAGGAATACAAATGGAAAAATAAAGGTATAGTTAAGAAAAGGTGGAAAAAGAGTGATGAAAGAAAAAAAAAAAGCTAGGTCAAACCATTTTTTGCCAACTTGGTAGAGAACAGACGATACTCTGGAGTTGCAGAATTAACAGCTAGAGTTCTTAGTGAAATATTTACACTTATAAAGTGCCAATCAGAAGAATAAAACTAGAAACATAACCAGTAAAATTTTGAATCTTTCTGTATGTGTTAGATGTATATTTCTCACCTTTTATAGCAGGAGATAAATAGATATTGTGACAAGAAACAAATGGCTATACAGAATAGAAATGAATAAAATATTCAATTCTGGAATGTGTGGGAGTCTTTACATTTTATTTTATACCTTTTGTTATTTTTGAATATTTTGATTATTTTGCTTAAATTAGCTGAATGTTAAATGATGATTATAATTATATATATATATTTCTATTCCCTAGGCTAGAATACAGTGGCACTATGTTGGGTCACTGCAGCCTCAAACTCGTAGGCTCAAGCCATCCTCAGCCTCAACCTTCTGAGTAGTTGGGATTACAGACGTGTGCTACCAGACTCAGCTAATTTTTGTATTTTTTTGTAGAGACAAGGTTTCACCATGTTTCCCAGGCTGGTCTTGAACTCCTGGACTCAAGCAGTTTGCCAGCCTCGGCCACCCAAAGTTCCGATATTACAGGCATGAGCCCCACCCCTCTCCACCTGCTTTTACAATTAAAAATAGAATAATGTTAAAACAGAGTAGCTGTCTGTCTGAAATAAAGATGACATACCTTTCATATTTTATTTATTTATTTATTTTTGAGATGGAGTGTCACTCTGTCACCCAGGCTGAAGTGCAGTGACACAATCTTGGCTCACTGCAACCTCTGCCTCCTGTGCTCAAGCAATTCTCTTGCCTTAGCCTCCTGAGTAGCTTGGACAACAGGCATGTGCCACCATGCCCAGCTAATTTTTGTATTTTTAATAGAGGTGGGGTTTCACCATGTTGGCCAGTCTGGTCTCAAACTCTTGATCTTAGGTATTCTGCCTGTTTTGGCCTCCCAACATGCTGGGATTACAGGTGTGAACCTCCATGCCTGGCCCATAATTTATTTTTATTAATTTAAGCAATTGGAATAAAAATAAAAGGAAATACTTTCTTGTTTAAACTATGTGATTCATATTATACTTAAGAATCACAAAAAATGAACTCATAATTACATTTAAAATACTCGGTTATCTATAAGAGTCAAGGTTACAAGTCATCTCCCTCTTCACTGCTCTCTTCTAACTGAATAAAACCAATCCTTTCTTAGTTTAGGCATATTTTCCTATTAATAAACTTTACATGGTTTATTAACTGGTTTCTCTTTGCCTTCTAGTTTATCTTTGCCTTCTAAAAAAATCAAGCAAATGGAAGAACGATTCCATCTGCTAAAGACTGCAGAGTAATTAATACTGGAAAATCAATTATTACTTTATTTTTACAATCCTATGAAATGAAATCTGATTAATAAGCAGCGTAGCATGCTTATTTAAAAATAGGTTGTAATGTGGTGTATGTAGCATGTAAAATAACTATTTTATACGAGGTACTTTATGCACTAGGTTCTATGCAAAAAAAATTAAGAAAACAGATCGTGGTTATTAGCTTAATGGAAACTTCAATATAGCATACAAGGAATGTTTTAGAACTGGAAAGGCCTTGAGATAGCTCAGTCTGTCATCTTTATTTACAGATAAAATAACAATAAAGTCCAAGGAATATATTTGCCCCCCTTGCACAGGTCTTCTAACTCTGAATCCTGTCCTCTTTCTGCTTCAAAGCATTTTTCTTTTTTACTCTTTTATCTTTAAGAACATGATGTTCACAAATCATGCTACCACAATGCAAGTAAAACAGAAAATTTACTAATACTGATGTCTCTTTAATTAATTCACAGCGATATGAAATCTGAATTAATGTGACATTTTTACCTAAGCGTGTGATTATTGTAGCTAGATTTAAATAGATTTGCTTCACATTAGAATTATTTCCAGATTCTATACACAACAGCCAACATTTCCCTCTAATATACTGCTATGACAAATTAAAATAGTTCAAACTTGCTGAAGGGCAAATTCCGCAGGATATTAAAAAAGAAAAAACACCTTGGCTGGGCGCGGTGGCTCACGCCTGTAATCCCAGCACTTTGGGAGGCCGAGGCGGGTGGATCACGAGGTCAAGAGATCAAGACCATCCTGGTCAACATGGTGAAACCCCGTCTCTACTAAAAATACAAAAATCAGCTGGGCATGGTGGCACGTGCCTGTA